>CM070105.1:4422044-4601515 GCA_036178185.1 Liparis tanakae | reverse complement strand
GACAGAGAACCAGAGGGAGGAGGACAATGAGCCTTGTGATAGAGATGAGATTGTTCTGGAACGTTTGATGTAGAACATGTGGGGTTGTGTGTCATATGCAAAAGACTTTAAAAGGTGAATTATATTACATTTTTGTAAAATGTATAAAATGCCCCCAGCCTCCAGAGTGAAACATGTGAATGTGAGTCAGTTTCCAAAGCCACTGGTTCTGCTGCTGTTCAGTGTTAAAGATGACAGGTCCAATGGGTCTCTAATGCACCTTGTTTACTAATCTGATGTTTCACTGTAGAAACTATTATCATCCACGACATTAAATCCCTGGCTGGCCCTTTATAGATAGGAGCCTCTCTGAGACACAGCTGTGTGTGAAGGTGTCTTTAACAACAAATACTATCAAACAAGAGTCTAAAACACACGCTGTCTGAAGGGATTACTGCTTCATTTAGAAGATCTAGTCTTTAGAAGAAAAAACACTGATATTTGCGATTAATCGCGATTTCAAAATGTGCGATTAATTAGTTAATTTTTTTTAATCGATTGACAGCCCTACAAAATACATTAATGTTGAAAGAATCTTATTTTGAATTTTTCCTCAAATGATAAAACTGCAATGTCGACTGCGTTTTGGAGGAATAAGTTAAACAGCTTAAAGCACCTGGTATTCCCAGTCAGTCTCCCATCCAAGTACTAACCAGGACCGACTCTGCTTAGCTTCCAATATCTGACGAGTTCGGGCGTCACCAGACTGGTGAAGCATTAGGCATTATTTGCTGTAACACTTTGCTTTTTTAACCCTCCCGTTGTCCTCGGGTCAATCTGACCCGCTTCACCGTATATACCGGTACACACGTACGTATGCGAAATATAAGCCTCTACCCCCCGTCCTATGGGTCAAAAAGACCCAGCTCTGGGTCAGAGCGAGCCCGGCGTCGCCGTCAGTCACTAACCTTCCCGTCACCCTCGGGTCAATCTGACCCGCTTCACTGTTTATCCCTCCCGTTGTCCTCGGGTCAATCTGACCCGCTTCACCGTATATACACACGTACGTATGTGAAATACAAGCCTCTACCCCCCGTCCTCTGGGTCAAAAAGACCCAGCTCTGGGTCAGAGCGAGCCCGCCATCGTCCTCGGGTCAATCTGACCCGCTTCACTGTTTATACACACGTACGTATGTGAAATACAAGCCTCTACCCCTGTCCTTTGGGTCAAACAGACCCAGCTCTGGGTCGGAGCGTGCCCGGCGTTGGCGTCGGGTCAACCTGACCCGCGTGCACAGTGCATACACACACACGTACATATGTGAATTACAAGCCTCTTCCCCCCGTCCTATGGGTCAAAAAGACCCAGCTCTGGGTCAGAGCAAGCCCGGCGTCGCCGTCAGTCACTAACCTTCCCGTCGCCATCGGGTCAATCTGACCCGCTTCACTGTTTATCCCTCCCCTTGTCCTCGGGTCAATCTGACCCGCTTCACCATTTATACACACGTACGTATGTGAAATCACGTCAGGGAGCAGAGAGCAGAGAGCAGAGGACTGATTTTCCCAGCTGCTCCTGAACGCATCGTCTCAACGCGCCGGTAAGCTCCGCAGCTACAGCATGTCTCTTCCTTCTCTCCCTCTCTTTCCGTCTTGCTCAGTGTGTCTCATGTATAGTTATCTCCCTGCCTCCCTTAATGATAACGGTACATGCAACAAGTGCAGTTTATTTGCTAGGTTGGAGGCGGGTCTAAGTGGGTTAGATGCACGGCTCCGCGCCATCGAAACTCAGCCAGCTATGCTAGTTAGCCCGCCCTCTCCCGTAGCCGGTGCGGAGCCACAGGTAGCTACTAGCTCTTCCCCGGCAGCGCCTGGCCAGCCAGGAGGATGGGTAACTGTTCGTAAGAGTGGTAAGTCTATACAGAAGCCTGCTGTGCACCAACCACTTCACGTTTCGAACCGCTTTTCCCTGCTCAGCGACACACCCGCTGAGGAGAACACCCTGGTTATCGGGAGCTCTATAGTCAGGAACGTGAAGATAGCGAAGCCGCGGACCAGGGTAGTGTGTCTCCCGGGGGCCAGAGCGGGCGACGCGGAGTCTTGTTTGGTACAGTCAGATTGTAATACATGCCGGTGGTAACGACGCCCAAGCCCGTAGGTTGGAAGTCAGTAAAATGAATGTGGAATCGGTGTGTGCTTATGCCAAGACGTTATCGGACACCGTCATTTTCTCTGGCCCTCTCCCAAATTTGCAAACTGACGAATTATATAGCCGTATGTCGTCTTTCAACCGCTGGCTGTCGAAGTGGTGCCCAGCGAATAAGGTGGGCTACGTAGACAACTGGAAGACTTTCTGGGGAAAACCTGATCTGATAAGGAGGGACGGCGTCCATCCCACGTTGGAAGGAGCGCGTCTCATTTCTGCGAATATGACCACGTTGATCACCGGACCTAATCCATGACAATCCGGGGTTCAGATCAGGAACCGGGAGCAGAGTTGTAGTTTAACACCCTTCTCTGGTCTTCTTGTCGAGCAGTTACCCATCCATTACTCTAGAATAGAGACTGTGAAGACTGTGTCTGTCCCACGGCCACTAAAATTAAATAAATCTAAAGTAAACACAAGAGGAGTCGTACACAATAACCTTATACAAATTAACACCATTATTTCAGCAGTGCAACAAAACAGAACTATTAAATGTGGTCTCCTAAATATTAGATCTCTGTCATCTAAAGCTGTGTTACTAAATGATTTAATAACAGATAATCACATTGATTTATGTTGTCTAACTGAAACCTGGCTGCGCCATGAAGAATAGGTCTGCCTAAATGAGTCGACTCCTCCAAGTCATGTTAATACTCACATTCCTCGAGACACCGGTCGAGGAGGTGGAGTAGCAGCCATCTTTGACTCGAGCCTTTTAATAAATCCTAAACCTAAATTAAATTACGACTCATTTGAAAGCCTTGTTCTTAGTCTTTCACATCCAACCTGGAAAACATTACAGCCGATTCTATTTGTGATTCTGTACCGCCACCGGTCCATATTCAGAGTTTATATCAGAATTTTCAGAATTTATATCAAGTTTGGTTCTTAAAACTGATAAAGTTATTATTGTAGGAGATTTTAATATTCATGTGGATGTTGATAATGATTACCTAGGTACTGCATTCATCTCATTGTTGGACTCGATCGGCTTTCGTCAGAGAGTACAGAAACCCACTCACAGCTTTGGCCACACGCTTGATCTTGTTCTTACATATGGCGTTGACATTGAGCATTTGAAGGTCTTCCCACAGAATCCTCTTCTGTCAGACCACAGCCTTATAACTTTTGAGTTTATACTACCGGAGTGTACACCGTTAGTCAAAAGTTTCTACACCAGATGTCTAACTGACAGTGCTGTAGCTAAATTTAAAGAAGCGATTCCTTCTGCACTTGATTCAATACCATGTCTCAATATAACAGAGGACTCCTGGTC
The DNA here is from genome assembly GCA_036178185.1 of Liparis tanakae. Taxonomy (NCBI): domain Eukaryota; kingdom Metazoa; phylum Chordata; class Actinopteri; order Perciformes; family Liparidae; genus Liparis; species Liparis tanakae. The sequence continues at coordinate 4,598,057 of CM070105.1, read as the reverse complement.
TAACTTTAGTCTGTCCCAGATTGATCATCTTGTTGATAGTGCCACAGGCTCACTGAGAATGACACTGGACTCGATAGCCCCTCTGAAGAAGAAGACAGTGAGGAAGAGAAGGTTTGTTCCCTGGTATAACCCTCAGACCCGCACATTAAAGCAAACGTCACGAAAGCTTGAAAGCATTTGGCGTTCAACTAATCGGGAAGAATCCCGCTTAGTTTGGCGAGATAGTCTTAAAACTTATAAGAAGGCCCTCCGCAATGCCAGAGCAGAATATTACTCATCAGTAATAGAGAAGAATAAGAACAACCCCAGGTTTCTCTTTAGCACTGTATCCAGGCTGACAGAGAGTCACAGCTCTGTGGAGCCCAGTATTCCTATAGACCTCAGGAGTAATGACTTTATGAACTTCTTCAATGAGAAGATTTTAACTATTAGGGACAAGATTAATAATCTCTTGCCCTTAACCAGTGCCAATCTGTCCTCAAGTGGAATGGCTTTGGAAACCCCTGTATGTCCTGGTATATATTTAGATGGCTTTTCTCCCATCAACCGTGACCAATTATCTTTAATGGTTTCTACTTTTAACACGTCTACCTGTCTCTTGGACCCTATCCCGACTAGGCTGCTTAAAGACGTTTTGCCTTTAATTGGCAGCTCTCTTTTGGATATTATTAATGTGTCTTTGTTAACAGGCCACGTACCACATTCCTTCAAAGTAGCTGTAATTAAACCTCTCCTGAAGAAGCCCACTCTGGATCCAGAGGTTTTGGCTAACTACAGACCGATCTCTAACCTCCCCTTCCTCTCTAAGATCCTTGAGAAAGTGGTCGCAAATCAGTTGTGTGACTTTCTACATCAGAATAATTTATTTGAAGAGTTTCAGTCAGGATTTAGAAAACACCACAGCACAGAGACAGCACTGGTGAAGATTACGAATGACCTCTTAATGGCAGCAGATAAAGGACTTCTCTCTGTACTGGTCTTGTTAGACCTTAGTGCTGCATTCGACACCATTGACCATAACATCCTATTACAGAGACTGGAGCAGTCGATTGGTATTTCAGGCACCGCCCTAAGTTGGTTTAAATCCTATTTATCAGATCGATCTCAGTTTGTATTTGTAAACGATGAAGCCTCAATGACCACCAACGTTAGTCACGGAGTTCCACAAGGTTCTGTGCTTGGACCAATTCTATTTACCTTATACATGCTTCCTTTGGGCAATATTATCAGGAAACACTCTATAAACTTTCATTGTTATGCAGATGATACTCAACTATATCTATCGATAAAACCAGAGGAGACTAACCAACTCACTAAAATTCAAGCATGTCTTAGTGACATAAAAACATGGATGACCGGCAACTTCTTGATGTTAAACTCAGACAAAACCGAAGTAATTCTACTCGGCCTGAGCACCTCAGAGATCAATTATCTGGTGATGTGATTTCTGTAGATGGCATTACTCTAGCATCCAACACCACTGTAAAGAATCTCGGCGTTATCTTTGATCGGGACTTGTCCTTTAACTCCCACATAAAGCAAATCTCAAGGACTGCATTCTTCCATCTACGTAATATTTCAAAAATCAGGCACATCTTGTCTCAAAAGATGCAGAGAAATTGGTTCACGCGTTCGTTACTTCGAGACTGGATTACTGCAACTCCTTATTATCAGGCTGCACTAATAAGTCTCTTAGGTCCCTCCAGTTGATCCAGAATGCTGCAGCTCGTATTCTCACTAAAACTAAGAAAAGAGATCACATTACTCCTGCACTAGCTGCTCTGCACTGGCTCCCTGTAAAATCAAGAATCACTTTTAAAATTCTTCTCTTAACTTACAAAGCCTTAATTGGTGATGCACCATCATATCTTAAAGAGCTTGTAGTACCGTATCGCCCCACCAAAGAGCTGCGCTCACTAAATGCGGGGCTACTTGTAGTTCCGAGAGTCTTAAAATGTAAAATGGGAGCCAGCCCGGCGTCGCCGTCAGCCCGAATATGAACTATTGATAAACTCTGTCAGATTCCTTGAATGTATTTTAACTCTAAATATGTCCTTCTGTACACATTGAATCTATTGCATCTGTCCATCCTGGAGAGGGATCCTCCTCTGTTGCTCTCCTGAAGGTTTCTTCCCATTTTTCCCCCTGAAGGGTTATTTGGGAGTTTTTCCTGGTCCGATGTGAGGTTTTGGGGCAGGGATGTCTGTGTACAGATTGTAAAGCACTCTGAGACAAATTTGTAATTTGTGAAACTGGGCTATACTAATAAACTGAATTGAATTGAATTGAAATACAAGCCTCTACCCCCAGTCCTATGGGTCAAAAAGACCCAGCTCTGGGTCGGAGCGAGCCCGCCGTCGCCCTCGGGTCAATCTGACCCGCTTCACCGTATATACACACGTACGTAGGGATGGGCATCGAGAACCGGTTCTGTTTTAGAACCGGTTCCCAGTGGACCGATTCTTTGGAATCGTTAGCCAGATTCCTTAACGGTTCCGCTAACAATCCTCTGTGGCATTGCGCATGCGCAAACTTTTTTGGTTTCTTCTTCAGACTGCAGCAAACATGGCAACTAGCAGAAGCGTTTTAAAGTGTGGCTCTATTTCACACGACACAATGACAACTACGCCACTTGTAACGTGTAAAAAGTCTATTTCGTCGAAGGGAGAAAATATAACAAATATGAATAAGCATTTGAACACACAGCATGGAATTAAATGACAGGATGTCATGTGTTCGATGCAGCAGCAGCTCGGCTAACGTCGGCGCTTCATCTCTTTCTGTCCAAGCTAAACTCCTCAAAGTGATCACAACCACTCACTGTGTGAAGCAAGTTGCCTTTAATGTGTGTAGTGGATCAAGTCATCTTCTGTCCCTTCGTTTGAAGCATACATTTGAGCTCTGGCATTGGAGCTAAAATGCTCCAGCATTGTCTCCCATTAGTGATCACTTCACGTTTGGATTGAAAGTCCAGTTTTGAGAAATATTTGATCGTAACGGTGTTAATTATCAGAGGGCGTGTGTTATTAGCAAACGTTTGCGTTATCGTGTTAACCCATTATTAAACTGAGCATATCGATTTTTAATCCATTATTAAACTTAGCATTAAACTCCGCTAGCTTAGCTATAGAATCTTCCATTTTCAGCCCCCTACATTGAGGCAGAGATTGTCAGGGTCTGGAGTTTGTGTCTTGTTTTGAAGTTCTTGTGTCGTCTGTCTCCCTGTGATTGTCTGCCGTGCTCCTGATCGTTTCCTCCTGTGATTGCTGGCCCCGCCCTCATTGTGTCCACCTGTGTCTCGTTCCTCGTTGTCCAATCCTTTCACCTTGCCTGTGTATGTAAACCCTGTTCGTCTCATTCCCAGTGTGGCTTCGTACTGTTTGGTCCAAGTTTTTGTCGTCCTGTTTCGTATTTTGGAAGATTAAACATTGTTTTTTGCAGTTATGTTGGCGTTTGGGTCCTCTCTCGCTGCGACATCCATGACCACACATGACAGAGATAGTGTTTGCCTCTCCTCTTAATGTGGCTTTATCTTAGGCTGACCAGACGTCCTCTTTTACCCAACATTGTTTTTGAGCCCTAAAAAATGCGTCCGGCAGGGATTTCAAAAACGTCCGGGGAGTTTGCTTCGTCGGATATTAGCGTTTCTCCCCTTACAAGTTTTGGAAATGCCTCGCGCCGGGGCTCTCCAATGATGATCACAGGACACGGGACTTTAAAAATATATATATTTATTTCAAACTTTTGCTTTATTCGATTCGGTCATTACCTGCAGCAAAGACGCGCGTGGGAGCGGGCGCACGAGCACCTCGGCTCTTTTGTTCTCCGGTTAAAAATACGCAACGTTTCCGTCGTCCACTTGAGTCAAAATAACGACTCGAAGCGTAGACGACGCGTACTACTAACGCCGTCTTTGGTTGCCCAGTGGTGTCCCGCCGCCTCTGCTGCTACCGCTGCTGCTGCTGCCGCCGCCGTCGCTGCTACTGCTCCCGCTCGCCGCTTGTCACTGCTGCCGCTTGTCGCTGCTGCAGCTGCTACCGCCTCTGCTCCCGCTCGCTGCTCGTTGCTGCTGCTGCTGCTCGCCTCTGCTCGCCTCGCCTCTGCTCGCCTCGCCTCCGCTCCCGCTCGCTGCCTCTGCTCGCCTCTGCTCCTGCTCGCCTCCTGCTCGATGTGACTGAGGGCCTGACGGGGCGCAACGTCACGTGCAACAATTTCTTCACCTCCTACCGACTCGCGCAGACGCTCCTGCTCAGGAACAACACCGTGGTCGGCACGGTGAGAAAGAACAAGCCCGAGTTGCCGGCCGCGCAGCTCGTGTGCGGGCGGAGGCCCGTCTTTTCGTCAATGTTTGCCTATACGCCCGACGCCACGCCCGTGTCCTACATGCCCAAAAAGAGCGCCAAAAAAAACGTGGTCCTCCTGAGCACCAGGCACTCGCGGAGCGACGTCAGCGACCGCACCGACGACAAGCCCCTCGTCGTCCTGGACTACAACCGCAACAAGGGCGGCGTAGACAACCTCGACAAGGTCGTGGGGACGTACAGCTGCCGAAGGATGACCGCCCGCTGGCCCCTGGTCGTCTTCCACAACATCCTCGACGAGTCTGCCTACGACGCTTTTGTGATATGGTCCGCCCCGATTGGATGCCCGGCAAACGCAACAAGAGGAGGGTGTTTCTCGAGCTGCTGGGAAAGGCGCTCGCCGCTCCCTTCATGGAGAGACGGGAACGTCTGCCGCGCACGGAGGCGTCCGCCGCCTTTGTCGCAAAAGCGGCCCGGCGGGCCTCCTCCTCCGCCGCCACCGCAGCAGCAGCCGCAGCGGCGGGGTGCGTAGCCTCGGCCTCGGAGGAGCCCGCGGACACGACCGCTGAGGTGCCGCGCGGGGGGGCCAGTAAGCGAAAGAGGTGTCAGATCTTCCCCTCGAAGAAGGACTCTAAAACACACACCGTGTGCAACGGCTGCAACAAGTACATCTGCAAGGGCTGCGCCCTGGCATACTGCCCGACGTGTGCCGATGCTTGAGGGCCCCTCTATCGCCTCTGCCGTTGTCCTCCGCCGGACTAGTGGTTGTGTGTGTGTGGGGGGGTGGGGGTGGGGCTGGGCTGGGTGTGGTTGTGTGTGCAAGGCTCCAGTTTGACCCCAAGACGCAGGGTGTATGCTTTCTGAGTAAAGGCAACACAAGGGTTAACGAGCAGGCGTTTAGGGAGATGGTGAGAGAGGGGGGTGTTTTTAAATCCAATTCCAAATGCCCCTGGTTCCCATTGGTGGAAAGCAGGTCATGTCTCAAAAAATATATAAGTGCTCCATCACCTGCTGGATATGGTTGGCAAATAGAGGATGAGACCTTGCACATCACTTGGATGACCAGACATCTGGCCCCTGATGTAAATGTGCCTGTGGGACAACCAGATGTTCCTGTTTTCTGCAGGATTGTGTTGCACAGTCTTATGTTGTTGCTGTAATTATGCAAACACAAAAGAAACTGAGCAACTGGAAGACAACTGTCCTGACACTGACAGTGAGGACTGATTTTCATTAATCTGTTCTTTCTTATTTAGTTTTGTACTGTTTTATACATCATATTTCATATTTTTCATAAAGATTGTTTTATTGATCATCAGTGTTGTTTTCATTTGTGGAAGAATGAATGAACAAATGGTCATTAATATAAGTACCCCAGGACGCAGGGTGTATGCTTTCTGAGTAAATGCAACAGGGTTAAGTGCATAAAAACAAGAATATCTAACTCTAAGGCTGTAAAGTCATGAAAGCATCAGGTATTCATGCAGATATCATGAAACTTGTAAATATTGTGTTCAGAGACACATAATTGTGTTGAAAAGCAAGAAGATAGGTATTCTTTAGGAAAATCCACTTTTGGGCTCAGTGCAGGCTGGAATTGAGTTTAAGCGCACAAAAACAAGAAGATCCAACTTTAAGGCTGTAAAGCAGGGGTGGTCACACTTTTTCAGCATGCAAGCTACTTATAATGTGACCTAGTCAAGAGACGATCGACCAACGGGGGGGGGTGCTAGTGACTTTTTCTTTGCTCCGCCCCAATGCGCACAAGCCAGCGGAGCGAGCAGAGAGGACTGTTAACGAGACACGGAGAGACAGAAATGAAAAGCTTCTGCTGTTATTTAGCGCTATAGAGAAAGTTACACGGGGGGCGGGCCAACTTAATTTTCTGTCACGCGATCTACCAATACTACGCCGCGATCGACTGGCAGGTCACCGATCGCGATCGACGTATTGAGCACCCCTGCTGTAAAGTCATGAAAGCACCAGGTATTCATGCAGATATGAAACTTGTAAATCTTGTGTTCAGAGACATATAATTGTGTTGAAAAGCAAGAAGATATGTATTCTTTAGGAAAATCCTTTTGGGCTCAGTGCAGGCTGGAAATGAGTTTAAGCGCATAAAAACAAGAAGATCCAACTCTAAGGCTGTAAAGTCATGAAAGCATCAGGTATCCATGCAGATATCATGAAACTTGTAAATCGCGAGACAAAGCAGCTATACAGGACTTAAAGGACATTAATGATTCCCTGAGGGCAGAGGGTGACGAGGCTGCTGATACCAGACCTCTGGGTCTGGTATCTGCAGCCTCGTCACCCTCTGCTCTCTGGGCCAGAGAGCATGTCATTTATGTACCAAAATAGAAAAAATGTCCGGTTTTCAATGGGGGGTCCTGTGCCGAGTTTTATGAGTGGTTTGATGAGATAAATGCAGTTCTTGGTTACCGTCATTTTGAGGATACTGAGAAGGCTATGTACATTTATTACCATTTGAGTGGGGAAGCCAGACAGGAGATCCGATACCGGTCTCAGAGCGAGAGGAAAGACCCTAGGCGCATTCTGGAGATCTTGAAGGAAGTATATGGGCAGCCGGAGTCACTGACCAGACTGCAAAAAACAATTTTTCGATCGGAGGCAGCGAGAAGGGGAATCCGTCAGGGAATATTCAGACGGGCTGATGGCTATTATGGAGGATATTAGTCATTGTGACATCAAGCAGGCCTGGTGCAGCGACTTTGCTTTGCGTGATCAATTCGCAGAGAATGTTCGGGATTTAGCGCTTCGTAGAGAGTTAAGGAAGGTGATTCGGCAGAGGACTAGAACCAATTTCTTTGAGTTGCGGGTTGAGGCGTTGAGGTGGGAAGATGGGGAGCCAGCGGGTGGTCAGAGTCGGAGAGGGGCAAGCTCATGTGAAATGGGAGCGTGTGCTGTGGAGTCCAATGCAGTTAGTGTGGCTGCTCTCCCCGAATCTGACCCACTGATGGTGGAAATCTTGCAGACTTTAAAGCAGCAGCAGTCTCAGATTTTCGATCTGGCGCAGAAAGTTTCGGATCTGTCGGGTCTGGGAATTAGCCGAGGGGGGATCCGGGGGGAAACGCCAAGGTTCGACGCGGACGGTCAGCCTTATATGCTTCAAATGCCGGGGTGCGGGCCATATGGCGCGACAGTGTCGAGAGGGGCTCCAAGTAAGTGGTACTGTGTCGGGGGGCGCTATGGGGTCTCCCGGGACAGGTTTGCCCAGGTCACAGAGCAGCAGGGAAACTCTCCCCCCCTGTGGTGAGGAGTCCAACTACGGGTGAGGTTCAGTCGGGCTCACACTTGGAGGCGCCAGAAAAGGCGTATGAATGTTTAGTCGGTCAATTTCCGACTGTGGACATTTTGTTGGGTGATGTGAAGGTTAAATGCCTCCTAGACACAGGGTCTAACGCAGGTGTGCTCAATACGTCGATCGCGATTGACCGGTCGATCGCGGCGACCTACCAGTCGATCGCGGCGTAGAATTGGTAGATCGCATGACATAAAAATAAATGTTGTCCCGCCCCCCTCTAACTTTCTCTATAGCGCCAGATTACAGAAGAAGTCATTTCTGTCTCCGTGTCGCGTTAACAGTCCTCTGTTCGCCGGCTGGCTTGCGCGCAAAGAAAAGAAAAAGTCACTTGCACCCCCCCCCCCCCCCCCTGTGTGCGGCTTTCCCTGTTGGCGGCAATGGGTTGGGCATTCCTTACATGGGGTATTTTGAGAGGGATGTCTGCACCTTGAGAAAGATGGCGAAAGGGAGGGGTATTCTGGTTGTTCGGGATCCTACGGATCCCGTGAACTTACAGCGGAAAATAGCTGTGCCGTGCATATTGGGCATGAACGTAATTAAGCAGTTTTTTGAGATGGAGTCGTCGGCATCTGCCGGCAAGCAGAATTCACCTGATTTAGATAACGTTTGGGGTTTGGCATTCTCGGTTTGCCAGCGGGAGCAGACTGTTTCACCTGTAGGCTTCACCTATTCCACCATACCTTTCCACGTTCCGGCTGGATCCATGTGCATTGTACCCGTGTCAGTTCCATCTGGGCCGATGTTGCCGGGCTCCTTTGTGTGTGTGGAGTCATTGGGGGCGGGGGGGGGGGGGGGGGGGGGCCTCCAGGGGGAGTTACTTGTTTCCAGTGCAGTTGTTCCAGTGGAGAATGGCCGCTAGTAGGCCGTAAGGTGAACACTATTTTCATTTCAACCCGCTCCACAGTCGCGCATCTACACGATCTTTAGCTCATAAAAAAGAACGAGTTGTGCTAACCTACCAAAAAAAAGTTTGTCGCTGAATTTCCAGTCGATTGTCGATGCGACTATGTTTTATGCAGAACTAGTTTCTTCATAATGTTGGGCACGTGTGGTGCCACGGTTCGACACGTGATCGTTCTACACCAATGAGGGAGCTGCTTTTTGTCAACAGAATGGCAATATGACGGCCCCCGTGGATAGATTCACAGTTACCGATAAAGAGGAAAACACCCGAACATCCTCAAAAGTGGGCTAAATGGATTCTAAATAGTGCTGTATACATAGCCGCGTCCAATAAGAACAATGAGGCAAATATACGATTATGTTATACTTATGTTAAGTCATTTAGATCAAGTTTGACATACCTGGGAATACACCGTACTGACGATCTAACATGGACTGAACTCCCAGCACACACTGAAGAAACGAGGCACAGACTGGACTTCCTACGTCAGTAGTAAAAGTAGGAATTACAGTCTTTTGGCAGTAATTGTACTTATACCAATGACCATTTGTTTGTTCGTTCATTCATTCATTCTTCCACAAATGAAAACACAGATGAACCAACAAAACAATCTTTATTAAAAATATGACATGATATATAAAACTGCAAAACTACAAAAGAAATAACATATTAAGGACGCTCAGTCCTCACTGTCAGTGTCAGGACAGTTGTCTTCCAGTAGCTCAGTGTCTTTTGTGTTGGCACAATTACAGGAACGACACAAGTCTGTGCAACTTAGGTGTCTGCTTATGACCCTTGGAAGCAAGGTCTTGACAAACAGACAACACTTTCAAGTGCAAGTCATCAGCCATGTGGACAGAATGATCCAGCGGTGGCTCCTCAGAGGCGCCTATAATCCAGTTCACTAGATTGTATAGCGCAAGGGGAACAACAGTTTGTGCTTCAGTGACATTCACATGTTCAGAGGTTGGAGGCCGTGGGCATGACATGCCAGGAGTCACCAACATATCCTGTCTGCAACACAACAAAACAGTGACAATTAAGAGTCACAGGAGGATCATGAAAACAGAGAGTGGTGCAGGTGGTACAATACATTACAGGTTAGAACCTATCTGCCATACAGCACATGTAACACCAAAGAGGCCCAAGAAAGGCACACACACACACACACACACACAGACACACAGACACACACACTTGTTGCCAACCGGTACATGGCAAGAATTATAAAACGTTTCTCAGGCCTGTCACACACAAGTTGTGTAAAGCTGGACTTACACATGACAAATAATAAGACTTGAGAGAAACATGCATGTCAGTTACCTGTTGTCTGAAGCATCAGGACCTTCATCATGTCAGTTACCTGTCGTCTGAAGCATCAGGACCTTCATCATGTCAGTTACCTGTAGTCCGAAGCATCAGGACCTTCATCATGTCAGTTACCTGTAGTTTGAAGCATCAAGACCTTCATCTGCTCTCCCCAGGTCGATGAAGGTCTTCCTCAGCCGCCCATCCTCAGCTCCTCTTGGTGGACAAGCAGCCTCAGGCAAATGATCCTCTCACAGAATATCTTATAGCTGACATCAAACATGGCTCATTCCTAGAACACATATGAATGAGAAGGAAATACATAAATATGTGTTGTGATTGTGTGCACATAATGCAGATTGAATGTTTACTAATGCAATGTTAAGTTAGTAGCTCCTTGAAATGCAATATAATAAATAACGTACTGGCCTGGTTTGTTCAGGCCTCGTCAAAAACCTGGTGTCCTGATTATAACAGCCTTTGTGGTACTGCACCTCCAGAGCCACACAGGCTTTTTCTTTTATATGCAAAAGAATACTTTGATCATCCTTCAACTCGGCAGCTTTCTGCAATTGGCCTGAACAAAACAAAAAGGATAGCTCAATGAGTTTGTTGACATATCTCACACATAAGTGTACCTTTCAGTCACTCAACCACAGTGTGTGTGTGTGTGTGTTTACCTGCTGTTAATGTTTCAGCCTTTGACAGAGGATCCCTTTGTCGTTTGCCAGCTCGGTTGACGAACACATTCTGCACAGGGCAGGACGAACGGGGTCAGAGCTGCGAATCGCAGCCCTGACCTGCTAGAAGTCTTCCGTCGCTTCTTGTCTCTCACGTGCGAAACGTCTTTCCATGGATTTGTTGTCCTTAAATCTACGGCAGCATGTGTGATGGAAGCCAGCATTCATCGGGAATATTGTTAAACTCCACATCAACACATTGTTGTTGTCAGCCACGGGACTCACCCTCCAACCCGAGCCACGTTTGTAGGTTTGTCCTGTGTGTATTCCATCGTGTAGTGGTGACATAATGGACCTCCTCGTGCTGAAGTAATATGCATAAAACAATGTTTGTTTTTTGATTTATTAAGATATTCCGATGTATTTTCTTCGTCTTCCGTACTGCTCGATTAAGGCGCACGCCACATTGCCGTTCTGTTGACAAAAAGCAGCTACCTCATTGGTGTAGAAGCATCACGTGTCAAACCGTGCCATCGCTCACTTACCAAAATCCTATTACGTCTGAAGAAACTAGTTCGGTATAAAACATAGACGCATCGAAAATCGACTGGAAAGTCAGCGACAAACTTTTTTTTGGTAGCAAAGCACAACCTTTTCTTTTTTATGAGCTAAATATTGTGTAGATGCGCGCCTGTGGAGCGGGATTCCTTTTCTAAAGCACTTTTCGTGTCTCGCCTTGCGGCCTATAGGGATGGGTATCGTTTTTTTTTTACGATACCGGTGCTAAACCGGTACTTTTAAAACGATACCGGTGCCTAAACGGTGCCTGAACCGAAACACAATACATGTTCTCCATTATATGATGTGATATGTCATGTGCAGACCTTATAGGGTTAAACCTGTCACTGTTTTGATGGGCAGAGAGAACAACCAATCAGAGGGCCTGAAGATGACACGTGACACATAAAGTTTTGCTTCTGACAGCGAGAGCTCCACTGAAACAAAGTGATGCCCCATGGTCTTTATTCCTCCGTTATTATATTCCCGGTAACACCGGGTATACAGCCGGGACCGCTGTACACACACACATCTGCTAGCAGACTGTCACGCATGTAGCTCGTAGCTAGCGCTAGCTACGAGCTACGAGCTAGCTTAAACATGGTTATAATGGCTAATTTATTATTTCATGGCCTACTTTTATGAATGCAAGACTTGTAATCAACGTTCCGGTACTAGTCTGAGTTCAGGCTGCTCTTTTATTCATCGCTCTCCCAAAGTTCAGGGGGACCGGTGACGGTCTGCCCGCGTCCAGCCTGATGCCGTTTTGCTCGGCGGGTTCACATGGTCACACAGGCCACGCCTCCGCTATCAAAGTTAAATATGATTGGCCATCGTAACCTGCTGACAGGGCGGAGTCACCAGAGAAGTTCATAACAATAGTTTTTTTCAATTTCTATCGGCTCAGGCACCGGAAAGAAGCACCGAAATGTGCGTTGCGTTTCGATCCGGGTAATACCGGATGTCTTGGAACCGGTGCCACATTATCACCGGTTTCCGGTACCCAACCCTAATGGCCGCGTTGCAGTACCAGTGGTGAATGTAGGGCATGTGGGTGTGAACATTGAGGCTCAGACCTGCCTTGGCTCCATCCACTTAGTGGAAGTGGTGTCGAGGGGTACTTCCCGGGTAGCATTCGAACGAGTCGGGCCGCAGAAGAGCAAGTCTGGTTGTGTGAACAAGTGGGTGGGGCAGCAGGAACTGCCCCCGGGGTTAGCCGCACAGGAATTTCCAGGGCTGACTGTTGAACAGGTATGGAAAGTGAGGCAGCTTCTGAGTAAGCATTCTGGGGTCTTCGCAAAGTCAGACATGGATTTGGGATTTACAGACGTGATAGAGCATGAGATTCCGGTCCTAGACGGAGCCCCGGCTAGGTAGCGCTACCGGCGTATACCCCCAAGTCAGTATGAGGAAGTCAAAATGCATATAGCACAGCTGTTGCAGCAGGGCATTATCCAGGAAAGTAGTAGCCCCTACTCCTTCCCCTTGGTGATAGTGAGGAAGGATGAGTCGTTGACGCTCTGTGTGGATTACAGGCAGCTTAATGCAAGAACACGCCGAGATGCTTTCCCTCTCCCGCAGATTGAAGAGTCCTTGGATGCGTTGAGCGGGTCAAGGTGGTTTACCACCCTGGACCTGGCAAGTGGTTATTAGGGATGCACCGATCTGATCGACGCCGATCCATATCGGCCGATATTGCCATGATCGGTTTTGATCGGCGTTCTCAAAACGGCCGATCATAACCGATCGATCAGATGACGTCACATCTGCGAGAAATACTATCAGAGACGTTTCAGTCGCTGCGTGCCGCAACTGAGACGGAGCGCCCGCTGAGTGCCGCAGAGTGAGAGGTCCGCGAGGGGAGCCTCCCGCAGCGAGCGGCGCCCCGTCCCCCGAGCTGAACCTCTGGGTCAACTCACCGACACTCACATGTCTGACCCTATAGACTGATGCTCACGCTACACGCGTTCGATCGGAAGCGCGCGAGGGTTTTCATAAAGTTACCCGCTAACTTTATGAAAACCCTTGCGCGCTCCTGATCGAGTGCTGTTAGCGGAAGGATTCACGTGACACAACATCAGGTTTTGCAAAGATAGCGGAAAGAGCCACGTGAAACAACATCCGTTTTTCAAAATAAGATGTCGACAAATCATACACTAACATATACAAGTAAACAATGAACTGATTTTGTATATTAATAGATCGTTTCTGAGATTTAGCTTGAATTATGCTAACATTAAAACATTGTTACTGTACCAAGGAAGAGTTTATAAAATAAGTCAGACTTTTGTATGTTAAAAAAAGTCCTGTATATAGATTTCCCCAAGAGTTCCAGGAAATGAATAATGCAGATGTATTCCATATATATCTGAAATCAATCCCCTACAATAGCAATCAAACGATTGTAATGTATCAATTAGGACAGTTTTCAAAGTAAAAGTCCTAAATGTTTAAAGGAATCTGTAATTTATTTAATGTTTGAGGTGCTTTAGATGTGTATTTCCTCATAGTCCTAGGCAATAATGCTACACAATAAATAGAATGCTTCAATCAACACCGTAATTGGTATTATGGGATCGGCAGATACTATTTCAGTGATCGGTGATCGGTATTATCGATGATCGGCTGACACTGATTTCAGTGATCGGTGATCGGTGATCGGCCCAAAAAACCTGATCGGTGCATCTCTAGTGGTTATCATCAGGTAGGAGTGGCAGAGAAAGATCGCAGTAAAACTGCCTTCTGCACTCCTTTCGGCTTATATTAGTTCACACGTATGCCATTATGCCCCTAAAATGTTCGTCGGGCTATAGATACTTAACATAATTATTTTTTTTCGAAAAAAGATGATAGAAACCAGATGATATAGCTTCAATTATCATTATCTCCAATGGGTTTGTTAATATTGGACCTATCGTTTAGGTTTGGTGGTCACTTTTGTGTTTTTCACAAAAGTCAAAATGGCCGAAAATTTAAGTAGGCAGAGCTTAGGGTCCTGAGAGGCCTTTTTTTAGAGCAGGTCCTAGAGGTCTAGAAAATCTGTTTTTTAAGTTAATCGGACATTGTGGGTGAGGGGCGTCACCGGTCAAACTTCTAGGTGGCGCTAGAGAGCAATTTTTGAAAGCCGCAATTTGAGGTCTATGTCATCTGGCTATTTTCACCAATCCTGACATGCTTGCCAAATTTGGTGAGTTTTGGGATATGATACATACCCCCAATATGCCCCCAATGTTCAAAAATAAAAAGCGGGAATAAGAATAGTGAAGAACTCTAACAATTTCAATAAGGTCCTTAGGGTCCTTCGCTGTCGCTCGGACCCTAATTACAAAAAAGAACTAGATAAGAAGATGGCTGCAAATAACCTCGGTTCAGCTTGGTCCAGCATGAAAACGATAGCAGGCCTTGGGAATCCAAAGAACAGTCATGTCATTCTGGATGGCTTCATTTCAGATTCTGAGTTTGCCAATGCCCTCAATCGCTTTCATATTCATTTTGATACCTTTGATTTTAGTCATGAAATTCAGGAATTGAATCACAAACTGAAAGACAATCAGCACTTCGACATAGAGCAAAAGGATGTGGAAAAGGCCTTTCGTTCAATAAAAATAAATAAGAGTCATGGACCTGACAACATATGTGGTTGTTTACTAAAAACGTGCATAAGAACTGGGTTCTGTTTTCCACCGAATTTTTAAGAAATCCTTACAGGCTCAGCATGTACCCCAGGTCTGGAAGGATGCTGATGCTAGTCCCTGTTTCCAAATCTAGTTGCCCAAAAAGCCTAAATGATTTTAGACCGATTGCTCTTACTTCAATTTTAATGAAAACCTTTGAAAAGCTAGTAAAATCAGTAATTTTAAGGAAAACTGAGCAAGCACTTGATCCGCTGCAGTTTGCTCACAGGCCACACAGAGGAGTCGAGGATGCCGCAGTCACTCTGTTCAATTTAATTTTTATACATCTGGAGGGAAATGTTAGACTTTTATTTGTTGACTTCTCCTCTGCTTTTAACACAGTCCAACCCCATATTTTAACCAGTAGGCTTTTAGAACAATTTGACCTAAGTCACAATCTTGTAGGTTGGATTCTTGACTTTTTAACTACCGGTAATAGGACACAACGAGTGAGGGTAAAAGTTTGCACCTCCACTGGCTCCCCACAAGAATGTGTGCTTTCACCCCTTCTATTTATACTATACACAAACATGTGCCAGAGTATGCTTGATAATAGCAGTATTTTAAAATATGCAGATGACTCGGTCATAGTCAGTCGGCTCAGGGACGATGAGACCAGCCACGGTCCAGTCATCCAGGACTTTGTGAAGTGGTGTGAAGAGTCATATCTGCAATTAAATATATCCAAAACTAAAGATATGATCATTGATTTTAGAAGACATGCCCACACACATGAAGCCACATGCATCAAGGGTCAGACTGTTGAACGTGTGCAATCATAAAATATCTGGGGACAATTATTGACTCGAAAATGAACTTCGAAGCAAACTGAAGCCGTGTGCAAGAAGGGGCACCAGCGTTTGTTTTGTTTAAGGAAACTGTCCCACTTCCACATTAACAAAACCATGATGACCTTATTTTATCGTGCTTTTATTGAATCTATTTTATCTTTTTCTTTGGTCTCATGGTTTGGAAATGTATCTTTAAAGAACAGAAACTCTCTGGTTCAGATAGTTAAATGGTCCAGCAAGCTGATTGGTGAGACACAACTCAGTCCAGAGTCCTTGTACATCAGATCCAACGGCTAACCTGCTCCATCTTAAAGGACACTTCCCACCCCTTGCACAGGGAATTTCAACTTCTTCCCTCCAGACGGAGGTATTTAGTACCACGGTGCAGAACCAAGCGCTATAAAACCAGTTTTGTTCCAGCGGCCATCACGCAGGGGAACACATTGTTATAATAATTACAGCAGCAATGATCTTAACTTGGAGTACTTTTATCATGTTTGTCTGGTTGTTTGTGTTTGTATGTCGAGATGGACGCCTCATTTCTGTTTTGTACTGTCTTTTGATACTGCAAAACAAGTCTACCTACGGATACTAATAAAGTAACCTAACCTAACCTAACCTAACCTGTTTTTTAAACTGGTAAATGTTTGTAATATTTGATCATGCATGGATTGTAACATTCATGCCAATCACAACCACAGCACTGTGTATACATTTTTTTTATAAAAAAAGACACTTTCAGTGTCAGAAATATGTCCAGAAAACATGAATGAGTACATCGTTCCTCCTGTCGGCAAACTTAAAATTAAACAGGAAGCATCTGTACACTAAAACATTTCCAGATTTAGTCAAGATATTTGATATTTTCATTTCATCTCCACATTGGACTCGTCCAATGCATCATAATGAATACAACATGTAGCGACCCTGGGCCAGGAGCGCTACGAGACATTGTCTCGCTTATTGACGTTTATTCAGGGACAGTAGAGGCGACTATGGGCCGTAGCCTCCGCTAAACAGGGAACACCGTTAAACATTATACTCCCAAAGTAACACAAACAACAACATCCCCCTTTGCTCGCTCAGCTATATGAAGTGTACAAGACACTTCATATACAATCAATATTCTCACTTTTTTATTCAATTTGACTTAACGGCATTACTGTTATTACTGTTAACTATTGATACTGTTGATATGAATAACATGGAGAAAGGGCCAGCAACATGCATTATAATTATTCCCAATTTTATTCAAATGAACTAGAACAACTGTTATCTTTACTGATTGTGTACAAGAACAGAAGGTAACTGATGTATCATTATACATAGATGTAGTTGCAAGGGAACACAATATAAGGGGGGAACTGGGAATTTAATTAATTAATATCATTATTATAATTTGTATAACACTGCGGCTGCTTATTTAAAAACGTAATAGAGAAATTAGCAACACTGACAAGGCACCGATAACAAAATAATCAAAATCACAATCAGAAACTTTATTGCCGTGTATATTTATACATACAATGAACGTGTCATGGTGTCCATATTAAGAACTATATTGAAAATATCTACAAGGTACATTTGCGTTTTTACTTTGCAACAAACAAAGTTGCATAGTACTCACAGCATCTTCTGTAATGCCATAGTTCCCAGTAGGGCTAATGGGTGTCCTCACAGAGGACATGAAAGGAGGAGGAGGAGAAGGGCTGGGGGTCCTCCTAGCCACTAAATGTGGCTTTAGTGAGGCCGACTTTGACCCACCAAAGCCTGATTTACAAAACTGAAAGAAGAATCAGAGTGAAATTGAAAGATGCAACACATACAAAATAATTCATTCTAAACTTTTGGGATTCAGACATTCCCCCACTTTGGGACTAATAAAGGAATACCTACCTATCTATTCTATATTCTATTCTATATTCTACATATGTATTTAATGACGTTTATTTCCTCTGATATGTAATTTTCATGGTTAATTTCCAGCAAAGTTGTATATGTCATGTATTTACTTGTGTCATTTTGGAACTAAACATTCCTACATGGAAGAGTGAGGGAATACATATTGACAATTGAAAAATAAAGAGACAGTTGATTTATTCTTATTAAGCAGCCTTCAGTTAGCACCCAGACACAGCACCACATGTGCTTCACCTGTGACCTTCATTACTACATGATCATCATCAACATGTAACCTGTTATGTTGTGACTCTGCTGTCTTAGTCCTCTGACTACATCACATCATCATCATGTAGTCCTCTGGTCTCCAGAAGGATGGAGCTCTGTGTTGTGTCTAAACACTGTTTTAAGGAATTGATTCCATAAGTTATTGTATCAGACTGAAACATGGAGAGCACAGCTCCTCTCACATCTCTAAGATGTCTCACATAGTTTATAGTAGTCAAGTGATTGTAGCCTGTTTTTAGCCGTATGGCTATATCTCTGCATGTACATTTAGATAAGCCATATTCAGCTCTGAGCCTTCTTTAGCTAAGAGTAACAGGTCATGGCCTTGTTTAGCTCAGTAACAGGTCATGGCCTTCACTTAATGAACTTCCGGGCAAGGGACTTGAGTTTCCCAGTGGCTACTGCTGCTGCCAGGAGCAAATCAAGACTCTTTCCAGACAACATGTGTCCCAGGATGCCCAGTAGGCCCTCGGCGACTTGGAGTGATCTGCGTCTACCGTCTAATGAACGAGGTAGTAAGAGCTATGCTCATTTGTGCTTTTAGAATTAATTAAAAAAAGGTGTATTCATTGTAGTTCTGCGATCTTTGCGAGCCACCAGTATTCACAGACACATTACATTTTACTCTAGTTCTTCTCAGCATCTAATTGTCTACCTGAGATGAGACACTTACTGAAAGCAACAGCAATATAATACAAGCTACACACTGCACTGGGAACGCCCTGTAAAAACAGGTAATGGTGCACAGATATGACAACACTTATGTAATCTGGTCTCAGTTGCCTTTTGTCAGATGTTAATCAGTGACTCTTTTATACTAAATTAATTACTGTACAGGGTTTTTCCTGCATAGAGAAAATGTGGGCGCGCGCCTAAGCCTTTTTGCCGGGCGCCTATGACAAATTCCTGCTGTATATAACAATAAACTAAAGTCACTTAAGGCAAAGGAGTCTATTTAAGACTAGAGTTTGGCAATAATACTAGAGTCTGGCAATAATACTGTCAATACAAGCCAAAAAGAGGAAAGGAACATACCAATATAAAATGTATTTATATTTAAACATATTATCAAATTTGCAGACCATAAGCATTTAATTAACCTCAAGTCCAAAGCCTGTTAAACACTCCAGCCAACCAAAGAAGAAAGACAGAGGCAGATCACAGACAGATAGTGGGTAACAGCTCTCGGCTTACCTTGAGGAATGTGAAGGCAGTACATTTGAGCTCCTCTGTGCCCTCTGGTGACTCGATGAGGCCAGTGAAGCAGGCCTTCCAGATCTCCAGGACAAACAGGAGTAGAGATTTGCTGTAGAGGACAACGAATTTGAGTCGTATTACGACTTGTGCTGGAATAGTTGCAAGAAGAAACTGAAGAATTAGAATAGAAATGTCTCCACAAGTACAAACAAACTGTTTCCATAGAAAGTTGTGCTGATCTTTAACCTCTCTCGTCTCTTTTTTAATTCTTAGCGAGACATGCAACACCGACCTCTCCAATAAGAAATTACCTTGCCGTGTTCAATTTATCAAGCTTTATTAATTTCTTGGGATGAAAAGATTGTTCAGTCACTGCAACTTTACAGAAGATTTAACGTGACATTTCATTGCAACTTTTTAAAATATATATATATTTGTGCTCAAACCTTTTTTTGCACAATCCTATGTAAACTCATAAGCGCGCACACACACACACACACACACACACACACACACACACACACACACGTGCATGCATAGCAGGCACACACACCACCTTGTTCCTCCAACTGAACAATGTGGACCAGGGCCCTGTTCTTGAAGCGGGTCATTAAACTGTAAAGCCTCTCCTGGCAGGCTCTCAGTCTGGCCTATGTGCTGGCTGATGAGCCCAGTTATCTGAGCCTTTAGCAGTACCAGGCACAGCCCTGCAGCAGCCACAGATAAAAAGTTAAAAGAATAAACATTAGGCTAACAAAGATTGCATACCCAAGAATCCTGGGCGGCTGATTAGGAGTGATTGGTATGCATCTGCATCTGCTCGTTATTCTAACAAAATAAGTAAAATCTAAAAGATGATCTCGTGATATAAGGCAGTAGCATTCTGTTGCCAGTTATCCAAGAGAAGCTTATATGTAAATAAATGTAATCCTCAGTTTCATAATATATCATCTACATAGCCCATTTAACATGTTTATTAATGGTTATGACGCGATCAGTGATGATTGCCATATTTCACTGAGTTTTATGGTTGTTAGTTAGGCCTTTGTATTCCTCTCGGAAAATAGGCCATTGAATTGTTTCCACCCTCGTCTGTCCTGAGCCATCCTCTCCAGCTGTTTCACGTCAGCCCCTTCTTCTTGAATTCCTGCTCTGTGCTCCTTCTCCAAGTGTTTTTGGGTCGTCTTCTACCCAGTTTGCCTTGTGGGTTCCATGTCAGTGCCTGTTTTGTTATTGCTATTGCGTTTCTTCGTAGTGTGTGTCCAATCCAGCTCCATTTTCTCCTTAACAGCTGTATATCTACTGTTTCTTGTTTTGTGCATTCCCATAGATTGATTTTGCTAAATGTGTTTGGCCAGAAGACTCCAAGGATGCGTCTTAGATAGTGGTTTATGAAGGTTTGTGATGTTAGTGGTAGTTCTCCAGGTTTCGGAGCCATAGAGCAGCACGGTTTTGACGTTGGAGTTGAAGATTTGAAGCTTCATCTTGAGGGAGATGTTTTTATTTTTCCAAATGTTGTTTACGATGTTAAATGCTGTTCTTGCTTTCCCAATTCTTGTCTTCACGTCATCCTCTGTCCCACCATCAACAGCTATCACACTTCCCAGGTAGGTGAATTTGTCGACATCTTCCAGCTTCCCTGATGGTTATTGGGTCCGTGTTCTTGGTGTTTATCCGCATTACTTTGGTTTTTGGTCCATTTATTTTGAGTCCAAGTCCAGCTTTTTTTCTAGCAGTTTGAATTTGTCCTGCATCGGTTGGTGGCTATGGGAGAGTAGTGCGATGTCATCCGCAAAGTCAAGGTCCTCCAGATGTTCTGTTAGACTCCACTGGATGCCAGGCTTTTTATTGTGGGTTGATTGTACCATGATCCAGTCAATGCACAGAAGGAAGAGGAAAGGGGAAAACAGGCAGCCCCGTTTCACGCCAGTGAGTACTTTGAATTGTTCTTGTGCGCATCCCTGGAAGAGTACGTTGCATTGCATGTCCCAGTACATGTTCTTAATGATGTTGGTATACTTTGGGGGGATTCTATAGTGTGCCATGAGTTTCCAATAGCATTTCACTGTCTACACTGTCAAACGCCTTTGTAAAGTCTATGAAATTGACATGAACAGGTTTTTCGCCATTCTATTGACTGCTCAATGATGACCCTGAGGCTAGCAATTTGGTCGGTGCACAGTCTTTTATTTCCGCAGCACGGCTGAGCTCCTGTGTCGGCACTCGCATCGCCGTATCAACAGCTGGCCGCTCCGTCCATTCGCGCACTTTTTTTTTTTTTTTTTTCAGAGGCCTTTTTTTTTTTTGCCTTAGGCGCTCGGGATTTGTCATAGGCACTCGGCAAAAAGGCTTGGGCGCGCGCCCAAATTTTCTCTATGCAGGAAAAACCCTGGGAGCATGGTGGTTGAGGTGTCAAGATCTGCTTGTAGAGCCTCTGATGGGATGTCATCTGGCCCTGCTGCTTTACCACGTCGCAATTCCTTGATGGCCTTCCTCACCTCAGATCTTGTCGGGGGGCCACAGTTGATGTCCAGCGTGTGTGTGGCTGGAGGGAACTCTACCTTTTGGGCAGGGGGCTGTCTGTTGAGTAGCTCCTTAAAGTGTTCTGTCCACCTTCGATGTTGTTCTTCTTTGGTGGTGAGGCGTCGTCCCCGTTTGTCCCTGATCTGGGTGTTTGTCTGTCTAAACTTACCAGCTAGTGTTTTGGTGGTTCTTTGATGTTGTTTTTTCCAGCTGCTTCCTCTGCTTCACGTGCCAATTTCTCAAGGTAATACCACTTGTCACATTTTGCACTTTTCTTCACTTCTTTATTTGCTGTTTCATATTCTTTGTGAGCTGCTGCCTTTTTTGCTCGGGTTTTGCTTTTGTTTAGTGTGTCTTTTTTTGTCCTCCTTTCTTCAATTTTCTTTAGTGTGTTTGTTGACCACCAAGGTTTATGGTTTGTTGTTTTTCTCCCCACTACTTCTAGGCACGCCTCCTTTCATGTGTTTTTCAGGTTGCTCCAGTGCTCTTCCACTGATTTTTGCTGTTCTTCTTGCAGGGCTTGGAACCTGTTCTGTAAGGTGGTTTGGTACAGTTCAGTTGTTCCTATGTCCTGGAAGAGCTGGGTGTTGAACTTTGTTCTTGTGTTGGTGGGGTTGTTGCGTCGCTTCAGCTTGAGCTGGAGTTTTGCAGACAGTAGGTGGTGGTCTGACCCAGTGTCTGCCCCCCTCTTCACACGGACATCCAGGAGAGAGCGCCTGAATTTCCTGTTTATGCCTATGTGGTCGATTTGATTTTCGGTAATGTGATCAGGTGACATCCAGGTGGCTTTGTGGATGGGTTTATGTGGAATGACTGCCCCTCCTATGACCAGATTGTAGTCAGCACAGGTGTCTGCAAATCTCTCGCCGTTTTCATTCATGCAGCCGATTCCATGTTTCCCCATCACCAGTTGGTATCCGCCATTGTTGTTTGCCACCTTTGCGTTCATGTCGCCCATGAGTATAGTGATGTATTTTTCTTTCATGGCCTGGAGTAGCTGTTTTAGTTGGTTATAGAACATTTATTTTGTTTCCTCCTCTGTGTTGTTGGTGGGTGCATAACACTGTATGAGTTGTAGGTTGATTCTTTTATGGGTAGCTTTGAATCTTGCTGTAATAAGCCTGGAATTAATGGTACCCCAGCTGATGAGGGCCCTCTGTGCTTCTTCGGAGAACATAAAGGCCACTCCCTCTGTGTGTGGTGCTTTATCATCCGGATGTCCAGAATAGAGTATGGACTCGCCGCTGGCCAGTTTCCCCTCTCCTGTCTGGAGCCATCTGGTTTCGCACAGACCGAGGATAGAGATCTTGTATCTCCTCATCTCACTTGCTATGACTGACGTTTTTCCTGCTGTGTACATGGTCCTGATGTTCCAGGTTGCAATGTTAGTGGGTTGCCTGGGAGATAAAAGATTCTGACACACCCTCTCCGTATGGTTTTCGAAATGCCTCTTCATTTCCTCTTCAGTCTGTATGGTTGGAGAGTCTTCATCTCCCAGGTTGCGGGGTTTCTTTTTCTTCATCAATGTTTCAGTAATCATTTTTATCCACTTCACAGGGGATTGGCCTATGAGCTTCACCAGTGCCCGCATTACCTGTTTCCACCTCTCACGACAAGGATGTTAGGGTTGGACTTTGAGAGGTTGTGCTAGATATTAAAATATCATTACAAAATGGAATAACGTGCTTTCTTAATTCAAACGAGGCATAAAATTGAAAATGTATGTATACATGCGTTAGACTTGTTTCACAGTTAACACTTAGGATGGAGAATGCACAACACAATCATAGATAATTGTACATACCGGAGTCGATGGAAAAACATGTCCATTATCTCTAGCAGTGATTTTACACATAGCTCCCGAGAATAATCGTCAAACTATGAGAAAAGAGACATTCATTAAACCGCTCGTATCTTATAGTAAACGGCATTATTTCATAATTAGTACAAATTACCTTGCAGAGGGCTGCGAGCAAACTTAGAATAAGACACCATCTAAGGAGAGAGAAGGTTACATTGAAAATGTATTAAAAAAGGTCAACACAGTTTGACAAACACCTCACTGACACCATTTTCCAAATCATAGATGTTTCTCTCACCTGTGAACTTATAGCATATTTGAGGTAAAACAAAATAAGAGGGTTGGGAGAGGGACCAATCATCGCCTGCTCCATCAGGGCCTCTGAAATATACGAACTAGGGCTGTCAATCGATTAAAAAAAATTAAATAATTAATCGCACATTTTGAAATTCATTAATCGCGATTGATCGTTTCTTTTTCTTCTAAAGACAAAATCTTCTAAATGAAGCAGTAATCACTTCAGACAGCATGCATTTTAGACACTTGTTTAATTGTATTTGTTTTTAAAGACACCTTCACACAGAGCTGTGTTTTCAGAGAGGCTCCAAACAATAAAGGGCCAGCGAGGGATTTAATATTGTGGATGATGCATTGCATCAGTAAAACATTCAGATTAGTAAAACAAGGTGCATTTGAGACCCATTGGTCCTGTCATCTTTAACACTGAACAATAGCAGAACCAGTGGCCTTGGGAAACTTCAAATGTGTCACTCTGGAGGCTGGGGGCATTTTATACATTTTACACACAAAAAAAAATCACCTTTTAAAGTCTTTTGTATATGACACACAACCCCATGAGTTATACATCAAACATTCCAGAACAATCCCAGCTCTATATCATGAGGCTCATTGTCAGGGCCCCAACAACAATTGCAAAGTCGCTATCATCAAGATCATATAGCCTACACTTCTATACTATCAGGCTTCTGCATGGCTCAGTGGAGATGTATGTGTGTACAATAGCCTCAGCATAAAGTGCATGCATTCAAAAGACAAAACAGATGCACAACTGTGCATAACTTTTTACAATGAATCTTTCACAGAACTGTGGTACTTGATGAGTACTTATTGAATGTTTCAATATGTAGCCAATCAACTACCTGTTGACTGCACCAGTGAAATAAAGCAGACAGCTATAGGGAAGCCTTAACTTAAAACCAGAAAACATTTAAAAAATGTGAAATTATCACCAGCCATGAAGCAGGCAATTAATGTGTATTGAGTAAAAGTAAACCATTGGCTACACTGTTGCATGTCATTTCAAAGTCAAGATCATGTTTATTGTATCACAGTTCAACATTTGATGTTGTTCACTTCACTACTATATATCCTTATTATTTTATTTAAACAAATGGAACTTACAACTGGCCTCCCTTAAAGACTGAACTCACGACTACACAAAGAATTATGAGGCCTAATGACCTATCTTTACTTTTACTTTACTTCCAGCAGTAACAATTAACACACTATAATGCATATACACACATATATTATATACATTCATATACACATATTAATTATTTTCTCACATTAAAATATATTATTAACTCAAACACTTAATGCCTCACAACTGGCCTCTTTTCAACAGTGAACTCATGAAGAAACAAACAATTAAATTATTAGGCCTAATGACCTATCTTAGCTTTTAAAACTTCTCACATCAACACATACAGTTAATTGTGTTCTCCATTATAGATTACTCAGTGGCCTTCCTTCTAGACTTCAAATATGCAAATTGTGCACAATATCTTCAAAATCCATTGACTCAACAACTTCATTTTCTATGGACGGTAAAGAAAGACACTTTAGTTAACGCTGACAGCCCTAATACAAACATAGCTTTAAGTTAAAGTTATGTTTGTATTAGGGCTGTCAGTGTTAAAGTCTTTAACTCAACATGGAAATGACAATACTATCGCTGGTATTAAGTGGAATAATTAGTTTTATGGCCAGGTAACTTCACAGTAGTGATGGTGAGATGAAGCCTCATGAGGCATCGAACCACTTCAGCCAATTGGTTCGAGAAAGGGGTCATTTCTCGAAGCTTCATGCGCACACGACACCACCCACTGGCCAAGTGTATAATCACAGGCAGCTGTACCTGAACCACATAATGTGATGCATTGAATTGTTGTCTGTTATGGCTGTTGGGGATGACTATGAATTACAAAAATGTATGACCAAATAATTTCTGTAAATAAATGATCACATATGTGCATAATAAAAGATTATTTAAATGTATTCTGTGTGTGAACATTTTCCCAAAATGGTAGTATCATGATATGGCAGGTTGTGTAATAATGTTATTATGTCACTTTAAGAAAATGGCATGGGCGCAGGCAGAGGACAGTGAAAGTGTTTGTGGAACTAGGAAGAGGGGACTGAATATGCTTGTTGAACTTGGACAGTGATGTACAGGACAGGGGACATTTTATTCATTTTTATTCAGAAATAACAGTTTCGGGTTTTAAACTATTCCTTTTTTGACACAACCTCTCCGGCCTTTGAAAACACCCTTTCACACAGTACAGAAGATGTGGGCGTGCACAAAAACACAAGAGCAAGTCTATATAAATGTTGATAAAGGAATTTTTGCCTCTCCCATTACTCCAGAGGGTTTTCCAGCCTGCTTATATTTGGCTCAGAAAGGCAGCACTGGACCTCCACAGTGGCATCTGCTGTTATATTTTGAGCCTCCATGACACTGGTGTGTAAACAATGCCACAGTTTGCTACCTAAGAGGAAACCACAGATCATGTTACGAAGTGTTTATCGGAATAATTGATCTCAAAATTTAAAATAATAGATTACCTCCTGTGACATCATGAGAGGTGGAAGCCTGGGGGATTTCCTCTCTGCTTTGTTTTGACCGTATAAAGGCGGCACACTCGGAGGTCAGTCGTTTTTATTGCTTTGGTGGCTTTTGTTTGGCTGAAAAATCCTATTACTTTAAATCGGGGGTCCAGGAGGGTAGCAAGAGACATGATGCTAATCGACTGCAAAGTGTAAAGCTTCTGCCGGAGTTGCCTGATGAGCTGGTTTCCCATTTCCAATGTTGCTGCAGGTGCCGGCTTTGTCATTTCCTCCTGAAGGGTGTGCTCCAGCCTCTTCATGAGGGGAACAACTTTGGAGGCAGACACATTTTCCTCTGCCGACAGCTCTACAGTGGCATCAAAGAAGGGAGACAGCAAAGCAAGGCACACCCCAACAATGTTGAATTCTTCTGCTGATAGGAAGGGGATGTTATGTTGTAAACCAGCTAACGCTGCTCGTACTGGCTCCCTTTGCTCCATCAAACATTGAAGCATCAAATATGTGCTGTTCCATCTGGTCTCCACTTCTTGCATTGGCTTCATGTTTGCCATCCCCAGATGAAGTTGCACTTGTGTAAGCTTCTCCTTTAAAAGGTACAGATGAGTAGGCCATTAAATGACTGCAGTAGGAACACAGACAAACTATTAGTGTTATTAGAAATTGGAATAAAAGGAAAGAGCATACCTTAGCAGTGGTGCTACCAGCTTCCGTGCTTTGGCCCGGATGCCAGAGAGCACAGGCTGCTGGACAAGTGCCTTCTTCACTATCAGATCAGTGTGTGTGCAATGCAAATATAGTGACGAAGCTTCAGCTCTCTCACACAGGCAACCATATTGGGAGCACCATCAGTGACCATACATGTCACCTTATTAGTGATTCCCCATTCCTCCATCAGGGAGGCTTTCACACAAGCTCTATTTTAAGCAGTGTATGATTGGGGGAATGCCTGCACTCCCGACAGCACTGAACTGAGCTTGGTCTTCTCACCCACAGAATTGTATGTTACAGCCAGGTAGGCATCCATATTGATGGATGTCCACATGTCAGAAGTAAGGCTAACAGCAACCACTTTTTCCATTTTATCCTTAGCCTTCTCCTTAGCCAACTCATACTTGGCCTCCACCATGGCCTTCAGAGCCTAAAAGAAAAAATATATAGTGCTGAACTGTGAGGCACAAAGTACTCATTTGTTTCATGCATGCCCCCACCCATACACACCTGCCTTGTAGGGAATAATTAGGATCCAGTTTGGACACAAATGCCCTGAATCCAACATCATCCACAACACTGAATGGCTGTGTGTCCTTCACTATCATGGAGACGAGGGCTTCATCCAGCTCTTGTTTTCTGGTGGCTGGTTAAAAAAGAATACATACAGTGTCTATTACCTGTCATTATTTGCACAATAAACAAAAGTGAACAGGGAAAAATGTTGATGGTGCATTTGTAATATTGTAATGACTTACCATGGCTGGGTGAAGCTCTAGTTTCCTCCTTATTCTCTTGCAAGGCACAGTAATGCGTTCGCATGGATGAGGTGTTGTTAATGTACCCCAACTCCCTGGAGCACAATAAACACCTCACCTTTGAATAAAACAAGAAACTGTGAAAAATACAGTTCTTGATAAGCAAACCTAATGAGTCTGAAATAGAGTTAGATGTAGCTTACCTTATTAGGAGTTATCAAATCAAAGTGTTCCCACACAGGGGAAATCCTCCTCTTCCTAGCTGGCTCCATCTTATCACCTATCCTTCTCTCCTCACTCTCCAAACTATCTCTCTCTCCAAACTCTCAACCACCAACCCACATTTTGAATGGAGCCTGAGGGGTTTATATTGCTGTCAAACCTCCCGGCAAAATCGGAACCACTTCCTGAAGCAGTCACGTGGTACAGCCGGGCAGCGAGGCTTCGGACGTCATCATTTTTGGCTCCTCCCCTAAATGAAGCAAGCCTCTATACGCGCTTCGAGGAAACACCCCCTCCATTACCCGACATACTCTTCGAAGCGTCGGCACATCTCGTAACAACACTACTTCACAGCCTTTCAGCTAACCTGCATGGTTAAGATAGTCCCATGTTGCTCCCTTTGGGAATTTTTTTTTTAATGTTAATGGCCCACTGGTCACTCCATCGTTCTTTCCAAGCCTGTAGAATGGCTTCGATTGACCACCTTCATCCTGGTAGAAACAAACACACATTTTGTAAATATATATTTATATGTATTTTAAAACCCTGAGACAATACACTTGTATTCGAGATACTACTCAGTCGAGCTAGCTTCCATTGTATATAATTTGGCAGGTTAACGTTAGCCGTTAGCTGTCGATGTCATTCATCACTCATGAGCGTTAACTTAAATACTGAGTTAAGATACAGATGTATAAATGGCTGGAGAATACTATGCGTGCCGCGGACAATAGGACAAAGCCCAGAGTCAATATGTAATTACTAAATGTGATACTTACCTGACTTTTTCAGTTTTTCAAAAAAATAAAAGATATTTGTTTGTAGCTTCTCCACTTCGTGACACATAGGACGCCATCTTTGCTGTGACCTACGTCCACGCTTATTGGTTGATCTTTTGGCGTCCTAGCATTCTCCTCGCTGATTGGTTACAGAGAGGGGAGCAATGGCCGGAGTAATCGCCCGAGAGCAGCGCAAGATGGCGCCATGCTCTTTACAAAGTCAAGAGACAAAGCCTGTAAAGTTATCAAAAAATATCCTCCAATAAAGCCAGTGGTTGAAAAACAAAACGACACAAATAACCAACTGAAGATTTTTTTATAAATGACTCCTCACGCCTGTCATTAACTGAGATTAACTCAAATAGTTAATTTTTCTGTGAAAAAAACATCTGCACTAGCCTTCGTATAATATAGTTAACTGTCACTCTTATTCTCGTCGTGTTAATTAAAGTTTGTAACGTAACGTTATTTCAAATTGTATAAATGGTCTTTTCCAGGCATGTAACACATGTAATGACATGCTGTATTGGCTTATGTAACCAGCCCAATCAGTTGTGATTCACTGCAGTTACATCTTTTTTGTTGGGTGTCAGTTCAGCTGTTTTTCATCAGGGTGTTTGTTGATATATTGTCTTCAAAACATCCAAGAGCATAGACAAAGCAGGTTTAAATTAGAATTGTTAGGTCCAATTAAAAGTATTGGATTGGTACCCTTAATAAAACAGTAATATTGGTATTACTAGTCTAAGTATTTACAAAAGAAGCCCACACAAACCACATGTACTCGAAGAGAGAAAAAAACCCATCTACTCAAGCAAACATGATCTGCAAAGTTTTTATAACTGTCCCCATTTCCACTTTAGTAGTCGGTTCTTCACAATGTTAAAAGGGATACTGTTCTCATTATCAAACCAAGCAACTATTTCTGCGAGTGCAGGTCCTGTATTGAGTCTCCCTGAACAAAGACCCTCATTCTGCCTGACACTGGAGACGTTGTCCAGGCTGGAGCAAGGTGTGTGTCCTGGGACAGAGTGATGCCAGCCAACAAGAGATGACCCATGCTTCCTGGCATAGTGTATGTAGGCTAGGGATGAAGGGGGTGCAAGGTGTATGCGTGTGAGGAGGCGTATTTGGGGAGAAGTACCTTTTAACCGGTTGCCATTCACTGAGAGCTGCATTAGAGAAGGGTGCTGACAGATGTGAGTCTACCCCTGGGGAGACTAGAGAGACTGTAGTTGCAGCTCTGTGTCTCTTCTCATGACCTCACTTCTGGGACTGACACAGTTTTGCTGACTCTTATTTTTCTTCTCAGTTACTGTGGAGTTTGCTTAAGTTTGAAGCTTTGGGCTGTGTTTTATTCTAATACAATAAAGCGTACTGGCATTTAGTGTTTGGTACTTCCCCAAATCATGTGAATACTTTCCTCGACGATACTGTTCACAATATGCTCCGTTAATTTTATTATTTGATTCATGCGTGTTATTTTGAATGAGATGTTCTCAAAATGTTATTTTATTGGTATTTTGTGCTCCACCAAATACCTCAGAGATCCATTGTAATGGGCCCAATATCTTCAAACCTCAGCACCATACAATTACACTGAAGCTATGTGAATTATCATTTATCACTTTTAAAATTCTTCTCTTAACATACAAAGCCTTGATTGTCTTATGGAGCTTGTAGTATCATATTGCTGCGCTCACTAAATACGAAGCTACTTGTGGTTCATATAGAGTCTTAAAAAGTAGAATGGGAGCCAGAACCTTTAGTTAGCTCCTCTTTTATGGAACCAGCTTCCACCTTCAGTCCGGGAGGCAGACACAGTCACCTCATTTAAGAGTAGACTTAAGATTTTCCTTTTTGACAGAGCTTATAGTTAGGGCTGAATCAGGTTTGCCCTGGTCCAGCCCCTTGATATGCTGCTATAGGCTTATAGGCTGCTGGGAGACGTTTAGGATACACTGACCACCTATCTCCTCTTTTCTCTCTCCTTATGGATGCATTTGTATCTCTCTAGAGATCCGATGTGAGGTTTCAGGACAGGGATGTCTATGTGTACACATTGTAAAGCACTCTTAGACTAATTTGTAATTTGTGAAAATGGGCTATACAAATAAACTGAATTGAATTGTGTTTATTGTGTTTTGAATCCATCAGAGGGAAATAATAACCATTAAACATCCACCTTTATGTTGCACAGACAAATAAATAATAATGAGTTGAGCTAATATTTCATGGGTTGTGTCTCTAAACTTTTGTAGAACTGTATGTATTTTACACTAGACCTGTTCATAACTTCAGTACATAACTTTACTATCTTGGTCTTTCTTTCTCTCCTTCTCCTCTGAAGCACGATGAGGGCCTTTGGGCACAGATAGGTAATTACCAAGGGTTGAGAGCAAGGAAATGAGAGTGGCCCCCATATGTCCCCTCAGGTTGTCTATTCAAGTTGCTTCAAGATGAGAATAGAGGCACCCGCTGTTACCGAGAGAAGATAAGACACATAATGTGCCGCCATCTTTAATGCTACACACAACCGCTTTCTCAAATTAGAGCTCCAAATGGCTCGCCTTGTCAAGGTAGGACGTTGTCATATTTTTACCTTATTTCTTAATACTGGCTCACACTTACACAGATTTTTTCAATTGCCTAATTAGAGCTCTTCCCAGGACAGTGTGAGCATGCTTGGACATGCTTGATTGACGTCGGTCTCACTTTCCTGAGTAATCATGCGCACCATATATGATGTACATAGGTCTAATTAGCCAAGTAACACCTGCATGCGGGGCTTTAAATAATTTTGTCAAAATATCTTCTCTTGAGCTTAAGTGATCCCTCTGTGTCTTCAAGAATCTCGACAGCTGATAGACAACACAGTGGACTCTCGGCTTATCTGACAAGACGATAAGCGTGGGTAGTAGGACAAGGCTGTTGTGTCTCTTCCATTTAGGCAACAGACTTGAAAAAATGTCTCAGTTACCGGATAAGTTCTCGTCACACTTGAGACACTTGTGATGTGTTTAGAACAGTACACAGTCGGTATCTCTTTATAGAACCGTTTATATAACCTATTATAGCCCGTTTATAGCCTGTACCAGTCATTGATCTCCAAGTGTGTAAGACAGAATAACGTGATATTTGATTTAAAAGGTTTTGTACTATTTTGTCCACTTGTAAAAGCTTGGGATCAGCTTATACATTAATGGGTATGAATTCCGGTGTAGTAGATACTATTTCAATGTATAAAAAGTGTGGAATAATACAGTATAGACTACTTGATCTTTCATTGAGTATCGCAGGAACTAACATGGAGAACTTTTAGCGGTGAAACTGCGGCCAGAGAGCCACATGCAGCTTGACACTGAAGAGCTTTATATAGCCCCTTCAGCACGATTTCCCCTCATTTGACTGTCATCAAGAGTTCAGACTACAGGGAGTTTGTTCCAGCATTAATTATAACTAGTCTATATGGGCTGGCTGGCAGGGAGCCTGGTGAGGCTTCTTTCTGCATCCTTTCATATCCTTTAACCGGCTCCCTGAGTCTGCTGTAGGTTTAACGCTTTTTAAAACATGTCATGTGAGCAAATGTGTGAGTCCAGGCCCCAGCTGGCTCAGGCAACAGTTCCCTGGGAGTCACAGGAGGGACATTCCCAAGAGGTCCTGGGTGTCAACTCGTTGGTGCGTAATTTAGAACAAATATCTATCTATCTATCTATCTATCTATCTATCTATCTATCTATCTATCTATCTATCTATCTATCTATCTATCTATCTATCTATCTATCTATCTATCTATCTATCTATATATCTCTCTCTTACATGTGATGTGATATAATGTAAATTAACACTTAACATTGTGATACGATTGTAGAGTTAACGCAACTCTGGTAAGAGTTATTATTCTACACTGAGGAGTGTATAAATAACACTACAAGTGTTATTTATATTTGAGACTCGGACTAGTATTAATCAAAATGAACACTTCTCAGTGTAGTGTAGAGTAAAATAATAACTACCAGAGTTGCGTTCATTCTTAAATGTTAACACTATGTTCAGTGTTACTTTAACACTTTAAGATAAGGGACTGGCTGAGTGTTAAAATGTACTCTTTAAGTGTTAAATTGACACTGTGTAGCAAAAAATAGCACCTCCTGTAAAACAGCTTTACACCTGAGCCCTGAACCAAGTTGGTAAAGTGAAGTTGTTGTCATAGATACTCAAATATTTCTATAAATACTTAGCACAAGAATACTGATGAGAATTACTCAAGTAAGTGTATCCATCGCAATAGGCATGCCCATTCCTCCTGAATGAAATGTCTGAGGGGTTAGCAACCATCTCACTTACAGGGCAGTTTTTCCTGACATGCCCTTAATTATCCAGGACCTCTTGGCATCTAATTCTGCTATGACAGTACACGGGTTTGACATCACAGCATTAAAAAAGGAGTGAAGTCAAATTCGGACTTTCAGAACCCGGGTGACACGTGAAAAATAATGCCGTTGTGCATTAGGCACTCATTAACCCCCACCCCACCCCCCCACTAATCCTGGAAGCTTCACTTCTACTTTATGTGTGTGACATCAAGCCACACAAAGCCTAATATACACTGCCCAGGCCCTGTTACATAATACAACTTGGCAAATGCCTCCAGCGTAGCCTCTATGATCTCAGTGTCAGTATGTGCTGAGACCCAATGCCTGAGCTCAGCACAACCAGTGGCCGGCATGTTAATCCCACATCTGTCGCTCACTGTGGGGGGATTTAAACACCCCAACCTGAATTATTTAGAAAGAACCGATGGCCACAGATATCGTGCAAAGAGTTCAGGATTATTCATCACCGGGTTAGGGTTAGGTTGGGAAGATGCAGAGTGCTCCGAGTAGGACTGAGAGGGGCACTGGTACAAGAGAGACTCAAGGTTCTAAAAGAGGGTACAATTGGACTAAAATCGTCTCAAAATAGTTTTAAGGCCAAATGTGCGGCAGGGCCGGGTCCGGCAGTAGATGGGGAGGAGAAGACTCTAATGGGGGGGGGGGGGGGGGGGGGGCAAATATGCTTAATATATGGGAGGATGCTTCCAAACGTGCTAAAACAATGAAATATTAATGTGAGAATAAAAACATGTTTAAAGCAATGACGGCAGTAATAACAATGAAAGAAAATAGATCAAATAAATAATAATAACAATAAAAGGAGAAAGATCATAACAATAGACAAAACATCTAAAATAAATAAGTGCTTAAAATAGATAATAAGAAACCTAATAATTCATAAACTAATGATGGATAAATAATGGGGGGATGAGGAAGGGAGGAACACAACACGTCTAAAAATGAATAATAAGTGCTTGAAGTATAACAATACAAGATGAAAAATAAAATGAAAAGTGATCAAATAATTAATAAATACATAGAAAATGTATTTAAAAATAAATCAATATAAAAGCAAGGGCCCATAAATAAGTAGACCATGTGATAGGTTAAAAGGCGCGATGGGAAGCATCCAAAGAAAGGTGAGTTGATGAAAGGTGAAGGGTCTAACATTTCTCATTGAGTTGGGGTTAGGGTTAGGGTTAGGGTTGGGGTTAGGGTTAGGATTAGGGTCACAAAGTGTTGAGTTATTTTAAACATGTTTTCCCTACTTAAATTCTCATTTGAATAAGAGTGTGGTTTTGACCAAGCAGGAGGCGGCACTCCCACTGTGTTATTTTTAAACTGTAAACGGTAGATTTGGAAAACATTGTTAAGAGCTTTATTCTCATCCCATATTATATTGTACTTGAAAACCAGATGACTGAACAGCAGAGGTGACAAGGTTTAGCTACACCAATATTATAGGTCCAAATATTACCGTATCTTTGTTGGCCTGGCGGTTGGCCAGAATTGCATGATGCCAGGACCCTGAAACTAAAAAGCAGCTAAATAGAATTTAGCCATCATTCATTTTATTTGTTATGCCTGCTGTTATTCCTACTAAGGCTCAGTACAATTGAATGCTTAGAAACAATAATGTTTCCTCAATTCTGAGGTAGTAAAGAAATAATGATATTGATCTGACAAAGTCAGCCGCAGGCCTCTTCTTGCCAGTTCAGTGGGCCTCTGGCAGCTGTTTCTATTTTTTCTTTTTTTGTGTGTGTCACAGTAAATAATTTATGAGCCTTCTCTAATAATTGGCTCCAGACCAGGAAGTCTTTGGCGACTTCCTGATCTCTCATCTCAATCCCCCCCCCCCCCCCCCCCATGATGATGTATTGCCTCAGCTTTATCCATTCACTACTCCATCTAGGGCTCCACGGTGGTGTAGTGGCTAACACTGTCGCCTCACAGCAAGAGGGCCATGGGTTCAATTCCCAGCCGAGGTGGTCCTTCTGTGTGGAGTTTGCACGTTCTCCCCGTGGCAGCGTGGGTTCTCTCCGGCTTCCTCCCACAGTCCAAAGAAATGCAGCAGGTTAGTTTATCTCTAAATTGCCCATAGGTGTGAGAGTGGATGGTTGTAAGTCCCTTTATGTGCCCTCGATGGACTGGCGGCCTGTCCAGGCCCTGTCTTCGCCCTATGTCAGCTGGGATAGGCTCCAGCGACCCCGTGACCCTAATGAGGATAAGCGGTATTGATGATGGATACTGCATTTTGCTTTTCTATATAGCCCATAACCTGTAGAGCACTCAACAAAAGGAGATGAAAACATTATTTTTCACAGTTAGTTTTTAATTTAAGGATTTAAATGACTTTGAATTAAAATCAAAAGCCCAGTAGACAAATTGCTGGACATAGGAAGACTTCTACAGAGGTCAAAAGCTTTTCCAATCATCCCTTTAAGAGAAATACCTGTTAAATCATGAGGATCTGTGCTGAAAGGAAACAATAGAAATCAAAGCATCGAAAAGGGAGACGAGAATCATATTTGTGCCTCTCATTAGTGATGTCATTGTAGTACTCCTAATAAAAACAGATAAATATTGATTGCGTTATTCTATCAAAAAGAACTTTGTATAAAAATAAGCAGGTTGTTCAGCCTCCTGCTCCCTATTATACTTTTTATGATTCTATACTTTTTACACGAGAAACCTTTATGTCTTGCTAAAACAATTGTGTGTGTTTCTTTTTTAAGGGCTGAGGTGGGCAGCATCTAAGCTAAAACAATCTGCAAAAAAAAATATTCTGTAGAAATGCTTCACCTTTCTTTTTGCCACTGTGTAGGAGCAGAGGCTTCACACATCATTGTATATAACCTTCCCAGAAGGCAATATTCATAATAAATATTTTGGGCTGGGTAAAGAACGCTTCACTTATTTGCCAAAACATGCTCTTTATATTTACTACATCCCACATTGTTCTAAAAAGCAACATATAACCTAGAAATATAATATATTGAGTTAAATGACTATTAGGAAAATATGAGTCATTGTGACCAACATAACCATTTTATGGTTCTCTTCTCTGTGTTCATGTTGTTCTTCTTCACCACATGTGTAATCTTTCATGTATGACATTTAACTAAAATCGATCCACGCGGATATAACGCCCACGTTTTAGTGAAATAATAGGTAAGCTGGACTTGATAAACAGTATTTAGTGATACCAACATTAACATGTTTAGGTTTAAGTAACTAGGTGTCTACAATAACGGATATTTTTCTTTTTTTAAATGCTATTGTTCATGCCAAAGAAAAAAGTGATCATGCATCATGTCTTTTAAACTACTAGCACCTGATTGAATCAGGTTTTAACATTTAGTCAAACAGGGATTTGCTTTAATTAGTGGCGAATATTTTTGGAATAATGTAAATCTAGAGAGACTATTTGCAAACTGGAGACTAACCATGACTAACTAATCAGTCTGAACAGTTTTTTGGAACATAACTTTGGGAACAAACACAAAACTTAAGACTACACTCATTACTTTGGTATCAAGTCTGAGAACTCGTATGCATACGATACGAGTACAATAAGAAAAATAATGCAGGGTCCTTCTCCTCCATTCATGCCTTTCACTTGTTATCTGGGAATCAGGAATTGTACAAATGCATGTTCAGTGTATTACAAAAGAATCATTAAGGACATGCCTACGAAAGTTTATTCAGAAAGATGTGCTTATGTTTTTATTGCTTCTATTCAAACTCGGTCCAGTGTATTAACTCTATGCTAAAAAAATGCATTTACAGTATATAATGTTTTTAAACGTCAGAGGAGTCCATATGAGGAGTGAAGGAGAAAGCTGTTGTCTCTTTCTTTTACTGCTACTCGTGTATAAATATATCGGTTTAGACAGCGATGAGGGTGATAACAGGTTTTTAGTCAAACTTAGTCTTGCACACATTACTTGTTAAAGGATACATTTGTCATATAATTGTTATATAACATTTACTGATATTGACTCTTTTATTAACAATATAAAGAGCATCTAAATGTACCCACATTTGATGTAAAATTAGATGAAATGCCAAGCCGGCTCCTGTAAAGTGGACGACTCTAACCGTATGAGCGTAATGCGGCGTCGTAATAAAGACACATTCACTCTTGTGATGCTCGTCTTCTTATTTGGAATGGATGGTTAAAAAATCATTATAATTCTTGCATTATTCCTGTGTACATTTTAAAGGTTTTAGCGATATATGAAAGTTTGACTATACATTTTTTGAAGATAGATTGATAAATTTAAATGCTACTTTTAGAAATTCAGTTTTTGATTGTTTTGTCTATTTCTTGCCATAGGTATTAATTTATTAATGTCATAACATAAATTCAGCTCTAACAGAACTCGATAGGTCTGATCTCTATATGCATAGATTCATTTTTAAAGAGGACAACAACATTAAGTGTCATCAATGTATGCCAGTTTGTTACAGTCTGAATTTCCCTTTGGAAGAAAGCTTGTATACAGGAATTAGTTTAACTTAATTTATATAATCTTTTTCAAGTTGTGCAAGTAAAGGTAGACTTTAAGGTGCATCTTTTTGTGGAATAACACATTGCTGCTATTCAGTTTTTTATTTAATCAATACAAACTTGGATATTGCAACCAATATGATTTTCTTCGTGTAAGACAGGTGTCCTCCATTTGTGCTTCTGTTTTCTTTTACCTGACTACTTATCAATGTCATGTGTTGTGCAACCAAATCATGAAGTCAGTGGCTTATATGGTTGAAATATGAGTCGTTAAGAGGATATAAATAGTGACGCTTCATATAATGGTATTTCTATTCAACATATTCCGATATGTTCTTCATAGTGCAATACATTTAGCCAACAATGGTAGATTTCGGGATCACACCAATACATAAATTAAGGTGTTGAATTATGTTGTTCTCAGTGGCTCACCGTCAGATGTGTTATCACGTCTCATTGCATCTGAATGCTGCAGCGCTCGCATTTTCAATGTGTCACTGAACGCAGCGCAAGAGCTCAGGAGAAGCCTTGTAACACTATTATTTGTGCCCAAGATCAAGTTGAAATAATAACTTCTTTTTTTCGTGGGAAACTGATACTGCACATAAAACATAACTTACCTAAGCAATGTATTTAGACCTACAATTGTGATTATATGGTTCAGTCATAGTTTTCGATGCGCTATCATTGAACACTCAACTCAAAGTGTGAAAAACGATTCAAGTTTCCATTCAGGAAGAAGGTCTTTCCCTTTTCCTTGATTGTAGACATTCCTTACCACGATGTCTAAGACGCGTACTCTTGCTTTTCCTCATGTCCCTTTAACTGTGGTCTTACTTCTTTTCCAAATGTTCACAGTAGTCAGATTTTCCTATGGCACTTTGCATTGTTCTGCATTTCACCCTTGGATACAGTTATTGAAAGTCGGTCCAGGCTCAATGTGTCAAGGTCATATTTCCGACTCCCTCCGATATGACCTTTGATCCAGCGTCCTGTTAACCTGTAAGCGCTCAAATTCATGTCTGCTGTTCCTGTCTGGACTGAGGTTCGCCAGTGCCCTGCTACCACCACCACCACCACCACCACCGACATCCTCCTCCCCATCATTGCGGCTCAGGAAGGCCAGCTCATTTTCGTAGCAGAACGAGTTAGAGCTTGGGACTAAGAACTTGTTCTCCACCATGTCCTTGGCACTGCAGCGGGGGGTGGTCGGCACCTCGTAGGTTTTGTGAAAGTGAGAGTAATCCACCTTGTACACATTCTTCTCCTCAAACAAGACCGGCTCAAAACGGTGACCCCAAAGGACCTCGGAGGCCAAGTAGGAGCTTCGAGCCTGTGTGGTCATGGCGGTGGCTTCAACCATTCCCTCCAAGATGACGACGATCTCAAAGTCCGCTGTCTCCAAGTCCTGTTTGCCGATCCCAAACAGTGGGCTCGACCCATCTATCTCATGAAGAATAGTGATGGGTGAAACCAAGAAAATCCGGTCCAGACCTTTATCAAAGCCCACGTTAATGTCTATTTGGTCTAGAGGAATGTATTCCCCTTCATCGGTGATCCGAGGCTTGATGAGCTGTGCCCTCACATGGGCCTCTACGATGTGGCTTTTGCGAAGGTTCCCCACCCTCCACATGAGGCACAGCTTTCCATCCCGCATGGCAATGACAGCATTGTGGCTAAACAACAGTGTTTGTGCTCGCTTCTTAGGCCTCGCCATCTTGGCCATGATGGCGCCAATCATAAAGCAATCGATGATGCAACCCACTATGGACTGGAAGACCACCATGAAGACAGCTGCCGGGCACTCTTCAGTCACACAGCGATAGCCATAACCTATGGTAGACTGTGTTTCAATGGAGAAGAGAAAGGCGGCCACAAATCCGTTGACCTGGAGGACACAAGGAGTGAAGTTGTCATCTCCGGCGGGGTTATCCAGATCTCCGTGCAGCAAAGCGATCACCCAAAAGGCTAAGCCGAAGGCCAGCCAGGAGACAACAAAAACCAGAGTGAAGACTAATAGCATCCATCGCCAGCGGATATCGACGCACGTGGTGAAGATGTCGGCCATGTAGCGCTGCGACTTATCCTCCATGTTGGCAAACTGCACGTTGCACTGGCCGTTCTTTTTGACGAAGCGGTTCCGGCACTTGCGGCGTGTGTGGATCTTGCCATTGCCAAAGCCGTTCATACCATGCATGGTCGTGAGGCGGAGGCCCTCTTCCTCGGACGACACAATGCTGTAGCGATTGATTCTTCCCACGCTCATGCTCCTGGCGGCGGCTCCGGGGTCGGTGCGGAGGGAAGGCCGGGAGTGATCGAGGCCCCTCGCCGCTTGATCACTGGCTAAGTTGCATTTTGGTGATTCATAGATGGTGAGCTGGGTGGGAGTCTTGAGCTTTAATCCAATCCCTGTAGAGAATGTCAAGAGAGGAGAACAATGTGAGCTTTTTTCAGTCACACAATGAAATCACACCATTCATGACCAGAACCTGAACTGCAAAACACTGTCAAACTTACATAACACTCAGATAGTTCTGCTTCTGGCCCGAAAATAAAGCCACTAATATGTATAGATCCTTCCACTGAATGAGCACAAATGACCAATTCACCATCACCACTTCCTACGTGTTCTTATTTGAATAAAAACCTTTTTTGGGGGGGTATAGTCTAGATACCTACATTAGATTAACATTTTTGATATATGACCATTTTATCATTTATTAATTGTCATATATTTGTTTATTATAAGTCTTCCTGTTTACTAATGCTGTAGTAAGTCTACTGGGGGACCAGCTTCTGATACGTCTTTGCTCTTGTAAAGTCTGATATTTCATTACAGATTATTATTAACATTGTTATGTGTTATAAGATCACCCTTTTCCCAGCCCCACTTTTACTGCTCAAGGTTTGCTTCAGTTAATTCACACTCCTTCTCCTCGCCATCTTGCTCTCTTTAAAACATCACGACTCAAAATCCAATCGGTCCTCACTGAAGGGTCCTCGTGTCTTTTGATGCTGGCTGTGTGAGTGAAGAGCAGATCTACTTTGGTCACATGGCCTTTCCTGTGCTTTTCTCTTTCAAATGAGACGGTTGGCAGTGGAGACAAACTAAGTCACTTAACAGATGTTTATTATTCTGTAATGGGAAGAAGAAAAAAGGCTGTCCTGTGAGTCACTTTTCATATCTTGGTTAGGTGTTTTATGAAATTAGGAGGGCTGTCATATTTCAGTGATAGGGAACGCTAGCACATGCTTGTATTTATAGATGATGAGCAACATGCCATGCAGTCATCACATATTCAACAGACAATCTGTGCGCCTCTATTTATGTTGTGCTCTTAAATTTGCCGTTGTCCTTTCGCCACAATACTTTTTGTTCGGGGCGTAGACTGGCTTGTGTGCGTGGGTGTGTGCGTGCGAGTATTTAAACACACTCCGAGGGGAGTTGTATGTGTGCCACTGTCTCCGTGCAGATGCAACTCCAGATGCGGTGGATGGGGATGTGTAGGACTATTTATTTGACCCCATTCTGTACAATTTGCAGTATTATAAATCACGTTGCTACATTTCTAGCACCTTCACATGATGCCACATACAGGTAGATAGTAGAGTTCTCCCCCATGCAATGCCCTGCATTATGTATGTATTGTAATTACATACTGATACTTTAGCTGACACAAATAAATACAAGATTATACACATGCAAAACGCTTGATATGTGTCAAAATATGTCAGTGCAGCTGAGAAATGGTTGTCTCAGTCAGTTGACAGATCATTGCGCTGGATGCTGAGCCTCGCGGTCAAGGAGTTTTGCCCATTGGGGCTGGACGGAGGCCCTTCTGGGTGCAGACAGCTTTTAACGCCTGGCCACATCCGTTCTGTGTCTACTGGGCTGATTTGGGCCCTGAAGACTTGACAGTTCACTCATGTGCGATCACAAATCCCGGGTGAGCCGCCGTCTGCTACACACGCTAAATCCATCCTCACTTACACTCTTTCAGGTGGAAGTTCTCCTGAGCTGCAGCCAAATTACCTCATGCAACAATCTAAAAAAGTGTCCCTTATAGGTCAAACGCATGCCTGTATCATTAAAATATACCATAGCTAAATGTTGTGTTCAATTTTTATAATTCCAAAATAAATAGTGAACCTCACCCACTCATTTTAAATCTGTAAAATTGTCAACAAAACTAGATTAGTCTGATCCTTTCTGATAGTAGCGCTGGCTATATTAGACAGTGTATTATATAATTGATCTGAGTTCTGACATCATGCAGTGTCACATGTCCAGAGAAAGTTGGTCAAATGAAAGTCAAAACCCTCCCTGTGTCTTTGGAGTCATTAGTTAAGTGCCCCATAATCTTAACCCATGTACACAGCCTTTGCTGTAGCTACACATGAAACTGAAAGGTTATGCGTGTACGGTTGAAATGTACATGTTTAAAGATTCATCTCTGTCCCCAGCTCTTTGACTAGGGGTTAATGCTAGTGACAGCTGAATAGTTATGAATCTAAACTGTCTTAATTGAAATAAATTAGACAGTAAATACTAAATAATCAATCTGTAGTCATATTAATTACACATAAATCATTCATTTAATGGAAAAGCTGCCCGTCTCGAATGAAAATAAGCATTATTACGTCTGCTTTAGAGCTGTTTTACCAATGTTATTGAACCTGTAATTAGTCTGTATTTTTAAATTCAACAAAAAGGGTAATAGTGCCTAAAATTGAAAACAGAAGAACCTGCTATTACCCACAAATTAAGTTTTTTAATTTGGAATCATGGGCAAGTGTTCAGTCTTTCTAGTGAGAGACAATCAGCGTGAAAGCAATAGCAGATTCCAATCCTGTGTTTTAAATTGCGGTAATGGAACAGCCTTTGTATTTGCATCGGGATCAAAGTTTAGGCCTTTAATATTGCACTACCATGCAAATGTTGCACAACAAGCTCCGTGGAACGACAGCTCAGAAGGAGGCCATTTGTGTGTATTGGTGTATTCATATGTTTTACCTTGCCTCAAGCACTTTTAGCCTGTATTTTAGAATACATGCATCTTTGATTCACGAGGCAGGACCGAGAAAGCGATTCTCCCTCAGACAATAATTTCATAAATAACCTTCTGTGACCTTGTCTGCGGCGCTTGTTCTTGGGGAGTTAGGGGGACTAACTTGGGGTGACGATGAGCCTGCAGCTGATTAGGTTCAATAGAATGAATAATTGGATGTGCAAAATAATTGAAGTGATTCGGAGGAACAGTGACGTGTAGCGGGAGAGAGGGTACTTCATCTCAAGAGAAGCTCGGAGGAAACTGAGCTCAACCGCTACCATCCCAGCCCACCTCCCAAGGCCATTGTGAAGGAAGAGCCGAGGCTCAGGTGTCACTGTATTTTCCTATAGCTCGCCACGCGGAACTCATCCCGTCTCAAGTGACCTTCAGGTATTTTCCTATAGAAAGCAACACCACTCCACCATGCAGGAATTCATCTGATTGACAGTATGTTATACGAACAAACGTTTGTTGATGTTGTTTTTTTTTAAAAGTTTGATATATATATATATATATATATATATATATATATATATATATCGCAATAATTGAATATATGTCAATTGGAAGGCTGTTCATGGTTCAGCTGTTAGACAAAAAGCTGAAAGTTAGAAGACAGTAGAAGACAGTAAGTAACCCTGGAGGCTGTCGGCCTTCGCTTTTTCTGAGATGCCATCTCAGGTGACCGTGGAGAGAAGTGGGAGAGAGAGAGGTGTTGAGAAAGAATTGAGTCACCTTCTCTCTGTTTTAACTAAATCTGTATTTCTTTCTTTATAGCTGCACCTGTAGTTTCTCTTCTCCACTCAAACAGCTGGTTTCCTTTGATTGATCGTTCCCACATGGAAGCTTCTCCCTGGGCTCTTTTTGATCTTCACTTGTGCAGTTTTTTTAATTACTCGCACCCATTCACAAAGGCTGAATCGGCCCATATTCAAGCTAAACTCTGTAATTTCCAATTTAAAGAGGCACCTGTTGGCTCACACGCTTAGATATATTACTTTAAACACGGTTATACTATCATATATTCTACATAGGGTTATGCAACACGATGCATTAGTTGTAGTGCATGTTTTCAATGTGGTATGGTGCCTTTTCTGTAGACGTGTTGTATTATATGATTTCAGTGGGCTTGCTAAATATCCTTTTAGCATCATAAAAGTAAATCAAACTGAACTAAGCTGAGATGAAAAGCAGGGTGAGGTAATTGAACTGTCAGGCTAGTCTGCATAAATCTTTGTCCTCTTCATCCTCTGTCTCTTTTGTACCCTCACATTAGGGATTGCTTTATACACTGATAGAAAAGTGCAGTACCCAAAGGAACACATCTATTGATACCTGCTCATGTCTCTCCTCCAGTAATATCATCCAAAAGTACGAGCCCTGGGTAGTTATATGATGTAATACTCTGAGGATAAAGAGGGGCATAACAAGTGATCAAGTGGTAACCAATGCATTTATTATTAAGTGTAAGTGTAAGTTGATGAGGGAAGATGTAGTGCAGAAATGTGTTTGTTTACATGGACTGAATGATTGGATTCATCCAGGCCTGAAAACGGAATGTTTTTTTTGTCAATAATTAGTCCACCAAATCTAAAAAGTACTGACAACATCCCATCATAGTTTCCTGAAATGGCTTATTTTGTCCGATTCATGGTCAATAAACCTATTATTCAGCTTTACGAAAATTAGAAACATAAAAACAAATAGAAACAATCTCATCTTTGGTGCATTTTTCATGTTACGCAATAATACATTCTCCGTGGACTCAATAATTGATCATTTCAGAAGTGATGTTATCACACGACATAATCCTTTTATACCCTCTCCCGTCTTGGAAGATGAATCTGCCGTCAGCTTGGATTTAAACTTCTTTGGTAAATTCAGGATTCAGGTTTCGGTGAAGCTGATTGCTTTTAATGCTTGTCTTCGTTCCACATTTCTATAAGTTTGTTTGTTTGTTTGCCTGTCAACATCACAGCCTGACATAGACAGGCATGGTGGCCTTCTTGGCCACTTCAAAATCTATGCTCAAGATTAAAAGGGGATTAAACCTGCTTGGGATGAGAAATCAACATCATTTAAACTATTGTGTAAATCGTATAAATACTGTGTGGTTGTAATTAAATGATCAGTAAGATATTATAAGCTACAATGAGACTGTTTTTTGTTGCAGCAATGACTTCCAGCTTTTAATGTGTGGTGTTTACATTCGATAAATTGCCATTCAATTCAAGCAAT
Source organism: Liparis tanakae (assembly GCA_036178185.1). Lineage (NCBI taxonomy): Eukaryota > Metazoa > Chordata > Actinopteri > Perciformes > Liparidae > Liparis > Liparis tanakae. The sequence continues at coordinate 4,553,289 of CM070105.1, read as the reverse complement.
TATTCATAAATTGAACATTTTAGATGTGTAATTCTACTGTGGATGTGCTTGAGAAACGACCTCACGACTGACCAGACCACCGCATCCGACTGACGTTGACGTGACAACCGGGCTGCGAGTTTGAGTAGAAGTTCTCCCTGTCCTTCTCTTACCTTTATGTCCACCTGTCCTCCCCCGGGCTGCAGGAGCAAACGGTGGTCTCTTCTCTGCCAGTGTCCCCCTCAGCCAAACTGAGGCATTATTTGCATCTGCCAGCGCAGCTGCTCCTTCTCTGTGCGTTACTCTAATACTGGAGAAAAACACTCCATCATCTCCAGCACGAGGTATAGACCCCGTTTGAATTTCTTCATCCTTGCTCGGATTCTTTTTTCTCTCTCTCTCTGTCTCTCTCTCTCTCTCTCTCTTTCAGGTGCTGGTTGCGAGCCGAGGATGAAAAGCAGCTCTGACCGAACAGACTAGCGCCTAGAACCTTGGGCCCGAGACGCTCTCGCTCGACAGGTGCGAGCGGTTAACGAGGATTATTCCAGGGAAAATTCAGGTGTTTGTGTCTCCGTCTTCTGGGGGTGATCTCTCCAGCTGGTCTTCTGCTCATCCTTCATCCTTTAGTCCTTCACGTGTGCCATGAAACTGTGCAATACTCCTCGCTGCTTATTAACTGGGCATCTCTCTTTATCAATCTTTTGCAATCTGATCTAGTTGGACTGCTGATCTCTCTCTCTCTATCTCTGACTATTTCTTCCCTCCCTCCCTCCTCTCTGTCTCTCCCTCCCTCCAGTGGTGTCACAGAAGCTGCCATTTGCAGCCTCCCTCCCTCTCTTTTCTCCTCCCCTCCCCTCTCTCTCTTGTTGTCTCTCTGCCTCCCTCCCTCCCTCTCTTTTCTCCTCCCCTCCCCTCCTCTCTCTCGTGTTGTCTCTCTGCCTCCCTCCCTCTCTTTTCTCCTCCCCTCCCCTCTCTCTCTCTCTTGTTGTCACTCTCTCTCTCTCCCTCCCTCCCTAACCACCAGTTGACAGCAACTTGATGCGCAGTCGTATCATTCAGAAAGCCCCCCGGCAGACAATCCACCATTGTATCTGATCAGATGTTAATCCAAAGTAAATGGAGGCGACATTATGAAGATAAATGGCTTTCACAACGACTTCCCACATACAATCAACAGCCCCGTTTGCTGCATTGTAGTCCATCTGCTCTGCTTTTTCTACTGTGTCCAATACTCACGTGTCTTTTGGGTTTCGTCCGTAGTGAAAGCCTCTGCGTGTGGACGATACGTCACGCTGCTGGGTGCTACGTGAGGAGAGACGCCTTTCACACTCGTCACCAAAGACTGATCGATAGCATTGGACCCGAGGATGTGTGTGTGTTTTACAATAGGGCCGTATCGCCACTGCAGGACTCCTGAGTCAGAGGAGTTGAAAGTGAAGTGAGCCGATTACGCCCATTTTATTTCATAATATGACACTAATCCACAATAGTCTTCCAGGAAAAAGATGTCCTCCTTAGGAAGAGTTGTTTTCAGTGTTAACAAAGTGCTATTGTCTTGATGTGTTACTATGCATGTATCTCTAAAAAAAGAAAATGATATTGCGTCCCCGGCTGCAGCTTTCTCTGCATGGCCACCACTATCGAGCACATCACCATTACCCTTGACGGCTTCAAAGTGTGACATCAGCGTCAGACCTGAGTGCCTGCTTCCCTTTTCTCACGTCTTTTCGGCGGGCCGTGTCATCAGTCATACGCTAAAAGTGATGACAATTAGTGTGTGTGTGTGTGTGTGTGGGGGGGGGGGGGTAGTTGGGGGCTGGGTGAGAAGTTTCTAAATGCAGCCATACTGGCTCAGCCCCAGCTTTATCGCTAATGATTCATCAGTGCAGGAACCCTCTCTATTTTCTCCCCCCTCTCTTTTCTCTCCCTCTCTCTGCTGTTCTTTCTTTCTCTGTGCCTCTGATTTCAGACTTCTGAGGGTGATTTGCAGCAAGAGCCCGTGTGTGATCATCACTGGGCTATTGTGTCTGGCCTGAGGACGTCAACTAACGGAACTCAAAGCGTCCTTTTAAAGCGCCTCTCGTGTGTGTCGGCAACAGGTACTGTACCCGGTTCCTGCATAATGTAAGGCTTTGACGAGCCTGGAGAACAGTAGATCACAAGGTTCACGCATCCAGACTGTAAACCTTGTTATGTAACTGCACAATAATCACAGGTGGCAGCTCACATACCCTTTGCGTGTGTGCGTGTGTGTGTGTGTGTAGGTGTGTGTAAGTGTGTCTGTGTGTGTGTAAATGAGAGGGTTTTGCCTCCCAGGGAGATGGCTAAGTGGGATTTGCTGCCGCTTCCATGGCTATAGGTATAACACATGTTCACTATTTTCAGACCAATGGGAGTTGGTGGATATGAAGTGAAGAGAGAGGAATAAAAAGAAAAGAGAGAGAGAGAGACCGTTGGTCAACAAAATGCTTTGGCGATGTTGTATACATGGCTCATCAGAGAATTAGCATTGGAAACATACAAAAAGGAATTGATAAAGTAAGCGGTTAAAATAAATATATATATATATATATATGTAGATATGTGTGCATGTATATATATATATATATTTATATATACATATATAATACATATATATGTATATATAAATATATATATATATATATTGTCTGTGTATATATATATTTCTATATATTAAAAATGTTATCTTAAAATCAGAATGTTATCTTGCTTGAACGGGTAGTTATGTTATGTTCATAACTTGACTGGCTCCATTTTTACATCGCATGGAGCAGGTTTTTCTTGGCTGTAGGCACTAAACATTAATCAAAATCCTTCTCATGGAATCATTTTACAGCATTTTACCAATATGCCTCCATGTAGTGCATGCAATTCAAATTACTGACTGAAAAACAACTAAAAAAGAAGAAAAAGAAACATGACACGGTTTAAGGTTTTTTATTTGCCATTTGTGCCAGACACATTGGAATTGTTTATCAGGGCTTTCCGAGTCAACAGAGGTACAAACACACTATAAGAAGAAGAAGAAAAAATATTTTTAAAAACACACTGTACATAAGGTGGTAAAATATACAGTATTAAGTACAGTTTTTAAAAAACAGGTTATCAACATAAAAAAGGAGACGCAGAGGTTAATAAATAGATAAGGAAATCATGCAAAGGTAGAGGACCGTGTAACTGAAAGAAAACTGAAAAACTGAGGTACATGGGATGGTTGGAATACAGACTTAGTGTAGAGATGGAAGTGTTACTGGTCTTAAACAGCAGCTCGGACGAGAACGTGAAGAAATTGAAAAGTTTCTGCTGCTGCTATATGCAGCCAGGTGTAATTTGCATTAATCAGAGGGGCCCTAAGAATAAACTTTAACAATCCTGCTTGTGATAGTGATCGTGGCGCTTCCTCTTTTACAATGAAGCTCGCTTCAGACGGTTCTCATCGTACTGACTTATCTCTGCTGACGGCTCGATTTCCCTCCATCATAGTTACGAAATATCAACTGAATATTGACACACAAATGGAAATATATCTGAAATATGTGCTGTGTTAGTAGCATGTGATACTTGAGAGTTAATAAAACTAGCACTCGTATTATCCCAATTTAGGTATTCAAATTTGTTTTTTGAAGGTGATATATATAGATTAACCTCACAGATTGGTTGTGTCTTTACAAGATGTATAACACCTCATTGAATATAACATTACTTTATATATATATATATGTATATATGTATATATATATATATATATATATATATATATATATAACATTTATTAAAAAACATCAACAAACGTTGATCTTGTTCATATAACATACTGTCAATCAGATGAATTCCTGCATGGTGGAGTGGTGTTGCTTTCTATAGGAAAATACCTGAAGGTCTTTTTTTATTTTATACAAACTACCCTCTGTCGTTATGATTCTTCAAAACCACAGCTACATGATGTCACTGAACCTTCCTCTGGCTCCATCTCTCATATAAATAGTCATTTTCAGCTCACTAATGTAACTTTGTATTCCGTGGAAGGCCGGGAGAGTTAAACTATCCCCCCCCCCCACCCCTCCCACCCCCTTCTCTGTGGTTGTCTTGTTTTAAGCAGCCCAATTACATTATTCTCCGAGACTCCTGTCTGATGCATCTATTTCAGGCTTTGGAGTTGTTCCCGTTCATTTCATTTTTTTGCGACTTCATTTCTTGTCAGCGGGGATTAGGAATGTGATATTACTGAACTCACACTGGCTGGAATAGTTGTGAAAAGGCCTTCTTGTTCATGGGCCCAGCTGGCTGTGGCGGTGGTGGAGTGTGTGTATGTGTGTGTGTGTGCGTGTGTGCGTGTGTGTGTGTGTGTGTGTTGTGGGTGTGTGTGTGTGTGTGTGTGTTGGGTGGTTGATTCAAATGTTGGACCGTGTGGAAATAACATCTTACACACCCTTAATAATTGCCCAGACTAATTGGATTTTGTAAAAGTTTCTGTGTTCTTCCATTTTGTTTTTCTAATTGATTTCATGCAGTGTCACTTTAAACAGTTTAAAACATATATATATTTGAGACACATTTCATCAGGTATGTGTAATATTGTTTAGGTTCACATGAACACCTGTTGGTGTGGGATGCAGGTTAATGGTCTGCTAGTAGTTCTATCCTGCACTGTGCAGCATGATCCCTGAGTGTTTATTTTCTGACGGATTACATAGGTAAGTGTTCTAAAAACATATATAGATAGTTTACCTTCTGTTCTTGTTTGTGTCTGTGACACACACACACACACACATTTCATTTGATTTAATACAGAGCTATTTGTTCAAGTCAAATCAGACATTCCACAACACCGACTACGCTATCACAGTCTCAGGAGCCATGACGACACGTGAGGACAGTTAATGTGTCTACGTCATGGCTCCTACACTTAACACCCCCCTTCAGTCTTTCTCTGCACCTTACACGGGCTGCTCCTGCTTCAAGTGCAGGGAACGGACAGTGATGGAGGTTTGATCTGAAGGCCAATCCCAACTACGCCTAATAAACGTCTCCCTTATCTGAAACCTGCATTAACCATCCAACACCTAACACGTACGCCATGTGTCCTCCAATTTGATCTAGGTAATTAGGTAACTAAAGAAAAACAAGGCAATGTCCCTGATCAGGACAGTTACATTTACAGATTTTAACGACCGGTCTAAATTAAGGCTCAAACTATTGCAATCCGTCATTATTAACTCACTTATGTCCTACTTAATAAAAGCTGAAATGTGTATTTGCATTTAGTTTTTATCGCCATGCAGAAATGATTGTGCATGTTAATATATGATAATGAGCTAAAATCACACGGGCATTGTTGTTTTTTCAATATTAAATAATACCTATACATTTTTTTATTTCTTTTTTTGGATTCCTCCTAGAATAACTGCAATACTAATCTCCCAGATTGTGTAATTGTATTAAAAAATTGCAACATGAAAAGCATAATACATTTCCAAATTTAGTAAATGTAAATACTTGTCAGTGGTTTTTTTTTCTGTTCTCAAATCCCTCGTTTAAATGACTCGTGTTTCACAATGAGTCAACATCACTTTGCTAACATGCTATTTAGAACGTGTCCTAATATGTGGGGGGCCTGAGCTAAATTAGATCAGATTAGATATTCCTTTATTAGTCACACAGTGGGGAAATTTCAGTCAAATTTCAGGAAAACTTCAGAAAGATGTCAGTCAAATTTAATTGAATGGGGTGAAAACCGTATAAAAACTGTAATTTGACAAAGTTTTGAGTATCTTCACATCTCTTATGGCGGTTGTCAAAATTCGTAAGAATGTATCATTCACTGAGTCCTTAATGACAGTTTCATTACCTAATGGACGACGCTGGGGGTGGTCTGGGTGGCTGTCTACGGTTCACATGTCCTCACCTTGACAGCACGCTGGGGAAAAAAAAGAAATAAACCTCCTGTCTAGCTTTCCAGCGATACCCCGGGGGTGAGAAAATTAATCGGCTCAGGATCCGGTGTCCTCGCTGCCACATCTCCTCCCCGCTAACCCTGAACTCTACACTTCTTCGTACGGCAGACCATCTCCGTGGCGATCAAACGCTCTCCTCTCCCTTCAGCCTTTACCGTATACGGCTTTAATTTCCTCTTTCACAAGATGTTGTACTTGGATAACGTTTGGATGGAGCGACGGCTGGTAGTTCCTCCGTGACGCTGTGCCTCGGCAACTATGTTATAACAGATGCTGTCACTCGTGACACAAATTAAAATCCCCTCTGCTGAACAGATTACGTATTCAAACGCTCTCAGACTCCCTCTCTGTTCCATATCTGGTATTTTTAGAACTGGTTTCACACCCACCTCATTCGTTTTCTGCGAGCATGACCACCTGTATGAAGGACGGCTTGTCAGTCGTCCAGTAGAAGACGAACGGAGGGTGCTATTACGAATAAACCCTCGTCCATAGAAGTACAGTACAAGCAAACGTATACTAACAGCACATGTCCTAATTAAACTATTTTTTATCTTCCAAAGTTATAACTCAGTACAGTTCTTGCAAATTAGCTGACTTTGAATGGCAGATCAAGGACAGGGAAGTAGGCCCACCGTGACGCCATCAGAGCCACGTGTTCCCTCGCCCCCCTCTCTCTCTCTCTCTGCTCGTCTTATAACCTCGATGTCTTAACTGCAATGCGATTGGTCACTTCCTGTGGATCGCTCAAAGAGTGAGTCCCGAGAAGGGGACACAGCGCTGTGCTCGGGATATGAGACGGAAAAGCCGACTCAAACCGGGTACGAGACCCAGATCCAAATCATGTGCCGCAGTGCGGAGAGGTCAGAGCGGCGATGACGAGTTTCATGTTTTTGTTATCGGCCGTGTGGATGTGTGTGTGGATCCGTGTTAGAACTCGTCTTCCTGTTTCCGAGTCTCTTTCATATTTGCATGAACTGTTTGTGCACATGAGAGAGAGAGAGAGAGAGAGAGAGAGAGAGAGGGCACACTGAGCTATTTGTGGCAGGTCCGGCTCCCTGGGAACTCATCCTCCTTCTGTCAATGCCACACAGCCGGGCCCAGCGAAGCGCTGATTCTACCCATAATGCACCAGCAGCTGACCCTTTTTTTTCTTCTCCATGGCATCACAGACCGCATTATTTTGGAGCGTCACTTTCGACTTTCTCCTTGCGGTCTCGCTCGCACCGTCTGCTTTACACACACACACACACACAGACACACACACAAAACACACACACACACACACAGACACGCACAGAAAGACCTGTGTGTGCTCTCTGTATGCTTTCTCACACACTGAGGCACAGTCACTGTCACGCCCACACACACTCGCCTGTAATGTCACGAGAATAAACACAGCAGATTGACAAAGAGCTTTTGGGGAGTCAGAGATGTCACATGATTCAACGCTGTGGCATGCGGTAGTGGGGGTTGCACAAAGGTTCAAAAGAGAGTCGTGGTATCAATAATAGTATATTGAGATGCAAAATAGGCTGGGGGGGTCTTTGAAAAATAAATGAACCATTGAGGCATATGGTGTTTTTGTGCAGGCATATGGTGGGATGCCACATGCCCCTTTAGCTTGGAGCCACGTTGGATGGAGCAACAGGAGGCCATTCATAAGATTGGGCTGAGAAGCTTTAAGCATGAGACCTGGAGTAGAGGGGACATGCCAGGACCGTGCACTGTGTCACGATCCTTTAAATAAATTTAAAGGGTCGGTACTCGTGGTTTTAAATCTCTCAAATCAGTAATTGGAAATGGCTTCAACTGCTGGTCCCCTTAAGGCTGCCACTGGTTTCCATTCATGTTGTAATTCTTAGTATATTAAACCATTCATAATGTGTAATAGTATAAAAATCTAACTTTGAGAGACACACAACTGAGGCCCAGTGGTGTGTTCAAGGACACTTTGGGTGGCAATCAGCACCCGTTTTAATAACATTTATGGCTATTACATTATGGATTTTGAGTGCGCCACTTTTTGCAGTCTTAAGGTTTTTTGATGTTGTAGCATTTTTTAATGCACCAACCAGAGGAATTTATTTTAGAAAATAAATGTCTGTTTAAACCTTTCCAACCACCTTTGGAAATATCATTGTGCAACTTCTAGATCAAAAGTCTTCCTGTCATCTGACCTTTCACGAGCAATTCAACCTTTGCATTCATATATCTGTACGTCTATATTACATTACATTACATTACATTACATGTCATTTAGCAGATGCTTTTATCCAAAGCGACTTACAATATATACAATATTAAAATGAATCCCTCGGAGTGGGCGTGGTGGTATCGGTGGTTCCCAACGCAGGAGTTTTCCAGGTCGGGCTCAGTGTGGCCATAGCAGTGCCGTTGCGTCAGCTTTATTCTCCGCTGAGGCTTTACACTAATTCACTGCATCCGATCGCACAGCAAGGCGTTCAATAGCCCCGTTCACCGGCTCCAAAGGCCAAAAATGTTTCCCATTGTTCCCCCGTGAGAGGCCGGATATACAGGGGTGTCTGTGGAAGGGGTTGACGTTCAGCATTTTATACATTTTTAGCACCATTTGTTAACAAGGGTGAAGTTCAAAGGAACTTTTGGTCGATTGCCAGTGGAGCTTTTCTAAGTGTGTGTGTGTGTGTGTGTGTGTGTGTGTGTGTGTGTGTGTGTGTGTGTGTGTGTTTAGGTGTCCCTGAACCAAGGTAACCAAGTGAGATTCACTTTGGCTGAGATCAACTCTTTGAGTTGCCGTCCCTCTCTAGCAGCTCTCCCTGTGGGCGTGTGGATGAGAAGTGAGAAATAGACCGAAGCCGTGTGAAATTATTAAAAGTCAGCCCTCATTTTAGTCGTGGGAATCATATTTTGGGAGATAGCTTACACACTCTGTTTAAGAATCGTATTTTAGTTAGATCAATGGTATTACAAAATAAATCTAAATAGATCTTTCTAAATATAATATCAGCCATCAGTGTGTTTTACCTTTTTACTGTATTGATTATTGAATTCATGATTTTGCAGCTTTTTCCTGGCTCACCCTTTTCAATCAGGCACTTTGATGATAGTATATATTATATTAGTAGTGGTAGTGGGTGTTAGGTTGTAATAGTTTATTTTGATATTGCACATGTGCAGAGGAAGTCAAATTTATATGAATACATATAGAAATATACTATAATAGAAAATATTAGGGAGAATATTGATATTGTTACCTTTGCATTGAAAATGCGGAAGGTAATGTTTTGATCTCCGTGTATTTTGTATGCGTGCATGCGTGTCTGCGATGATTGGTTATTATCCGGGGACCAAGGGATTTGATTTTGGGACCGATCAGGTCAAAGGTCAAGGTCATGAAAGGTCAAGGTCATGAAAAGGTCAACATCTTCTTTTTACCATAGTACAGTAATTTGTTATCCAATTGGCATGCAACTAATGCCAAAATGTTCATAATTCAATGCTCAATCTTGTGATATGCGAAGGTATGCGCTCTACCGAGTGCCCGTTCTAGTTATTAATGTATTATGAAGCATAGGGGTAATGTTTACTCTATGCAAATTTAAATGGCAAGAATTAATGTATGTTGCATAAGAGTGAATGTATGTTTAGTATTTCAGAATTATCGAAGCCGTTTAAAGCCTGTGAACAGATGGGAGTTTTATTGTGAAAAATACTTCTTTAGTGACTTGACCGGAATTGACGTTTTGACCCAGGGTTCAGTGACATTCGACCTCTCCATTGTTCTAGCGGGACTTTGAACTAACCGGAAGGTGTTAAAGGATGGACTAACCTTTGAGTGATTGGCTGATTTTGCAATTAATACTATATTAATATAATATTAATATAGTAAGTATAGTAATATTAATTAATGGCAAAATAGCTTTCTCTTTCGTCGCGGCCCCGCTGGATCCTGAGGAGCCGGGACTATCACGAAGACCACGATTGTGAGCCTTGAATTTTTGTTTACTTTTCTTGCCATTAAATGTTAACTTAATTCATGTGTATCCGGAGCCTGTTTTCCATCATCTGCGAAGTGCCCAGTTTCAGTTGACTCTTATATGGGCGTTAAAAATATATGGCTTCATTTGAACTTTTTAAAACCTATTACTTTGAGTAACAGATAGAGCAAATTTAGAATACATTTAGATTACATTTAGAATAAACAGCAACGTTTAGGGAACCTAAATTATAATGTAATACTGCCCTACCTCCTTTCAAAATAATATTACAGAGTAATTTAAATCAGATAATGTAAATAATAGCAAATGTTTAAAAAAAAGTCAAAGCAAACTAATTAAATAATCTTGTATTCAAACAGGATATAATGTAAAGTCAACTTGGATCCAAAGTCATGCCTTTTTAAATAAAATAAATAAATGACTCTGGCGAGACTTCAGAGATGGAGTATCCAAACGCATGTAACATTTAGCTTCAGTGCATCTGACCCTGTAGCCTGAAGGCAGCGCGGCGCGTTCATAACATTATACAGCTCAGGAGCCACCGGGATGGGCTGCTCCCGTTACCCTGAGCCTCCTGACTGAGCCTCCTGAGTGAGCCCTCATGTCACCGCTCGGTTCAGAGCCGCAGCGCCGTGAAAGAAGAGGTGCAAACGGACCACTCAGCACTCTTCTCTGTTACAGTGATGGGGAGCGGCTCTTATTAACCCCACAATACAGGACGCGGAACAGAGAACACCCTCTGAGGTTTTGTCTCACCTGTAACTCCATCTCCACCCTTCTGAACGCCACCATGCATATCTGACTAATCCACTTTTTTATTTCAACCACAACTCAGTAAAAGCTATATTTTAATGAATTACTGGTCCTAGATCAGTCCTAAAGTGATGCATCCTGCATCTGCTTCACACTACTTACAATAAATTGTTCAGTTATATCATTGTTATTGATCTCTACATTTATTTTATCAATGTGCGGTGCATTTTTTTTTCGCACTATTTAAATGTAATTTAATACATCACCTCTGTACATATTATTTAATTGTTTTTTTTCAATAATAATGTTGGAATTCATAGGACACAGGGGATAAAAACGTCAAATTAAATCAAAATAGTATTTATAATGCAAATGTCAACTCTTTTAGATAAACCATGTCTTGCTGTCTAATAAAATACCTATTTTGCTATTATGTTGACAACAATAGGTCAACATGATAGCAAAATAGATTTTTTATTAGACGGCAAATAAATATTAAAATGTAGACAGCATTTATGTCAAATAAGTGGATATAGTGAATAAACAAATGGATAAAGTTAATACAAGGATCTGCATCCCAGCTCAGGTAATATTGTCTATCCAAGGAGCTGATGCAGCTGCACCACACCTGAGACTCACAGGCCGTGTCACCCTCCTTCAGTGTGTAATGTTCATGTTTGTGTTGTGGTGTTATTCTCATATTTAGTTTTTGGCTCATTTGCCAAATAAGACCTCCAGTGTCTGCGACGATAGCCCAGTGACCTCCCTTGAAGTGTCTACACATCATATATTCAATTTTGATATCATGTAAATAAGATAGGAAACACCTGCATGTATTATGGGATGTTTTGTGATTCTCACATCTTCTGAAAACTGTTTCATAACTATTTCACGTTGCCAACGCTGGTGCTGAAAGCCATCCAGCAGCATCTATCTTAGCAGCCATGAACCCGAGTGTTTAATCTTTCAGCGACTGGAAACGATCCTCTAATTACTGTAATTGGCCGGCGAGGAAGAAGAGGAGGAGGAGGCGGGCGGGTGTGGTGGCACGGAAAAGCCACAGTGGCACCCTGACCACCGGCCTCTGGCTGTCCTCTGGGCATCATCACCTCGGCTGCTTCATCACCTCCGACCACTCTATTATCCTCCTCGATTGTGTTACACCAGTTTGCTCTTCACCTCCATCCCCCTCCCCCCTCCGAAGACCCCACAGAGTGTGTGTGTGTGTGTTCCCTTAAGGGCAGAAGACCGGTGGTTCACACCAAAAGCTTTATTCCTGCAAGCGATGGTATAATACTAGAGGGATTAAATATTGAATAGTATTTTTTTTAAGGAAACTTTGTTGTATTCCCATTGGAGAAGGATCACATGTTATCTCAATTATTTAAAAGTTAAAGAGCTAAATGCTCATCATAATTAATTTTGGTTGGAAGGGAAACGGGACTAAATTACACTCATTCATCATACGAAAGCTTGTAATTTATACGGATCGATGCAAGAAGGGGCTTAACGGAGGAGTTTAAACAGTCATGAGGTAAAAGAAAGACTATGATTTCTATCAATCAATCAATCAAACTTTGTTTACAAACTCAAGGTCCAGAATCAAACTTTTTTTACAGAATCAAGGTCCAGATAGTCAAAACATAAAATATAATAAAATACATACAAAACACAAGTACAAACAAACAACTACACATGCTTTATAAATAGACAGCTGTACCAGTGTCTCCACAGCTGGGACTGGTAGCGTGTAGTGATGAATTTTATATTTGATAAAATAATGATGATGTCATTTTCGGAGGCATCAACCCGGCAGATAAATTTGTACATTAAATTTCTTGAAACCGGTTTGAATGTCTTGACTACTGCAGCCACAAACATCTCACTGGCACTAGTCCACCACGGTCTCTTCAACAATGTCCTCATGGCAGCATTGTAGGCCACTTGGATTGGATTGGATTCAATTTATTGTCATTGCACAGAGTACAGGTACAGTGGCAACAAAATGGCAAGGAAGAATGAAAGATTACAGCATAACATGAGGGGAGAGAGGAGAGAAAAACAACCAGCAAACTATGCTCCTATAGGAGTACAGTTTGGGAGCAGGAAAAAACACACCTCAGCACATAAGCACGTACATTTTAAACATGACTTGCAATGGGGGGGGGGGGGGACCAGCTATTGACCAGCTATTTTGATACACAGATGAACTCTTTCCAACTGCCTCAAGGAAATAGAACATGAAGAGATTAAAAAAAGGCATTGCTTCACTCAAAAATCCCTTTGAATTAAAGAGATATTTTTTTGGTGGGCAGAGTATGGAGGAGAGTCAACAGTGTGTGCTGCTGTCAGCCCAGCTTAGTGTCCGGCCAAGTACACCAACCATGCTGCGCTGGTGTGGCATCAGCAGAGAGGTGACACTCCCAGGGCGTGCCACCTCTTAACCAGCGCTTACCCCGGACAGCCCTCGGCCGCTGGACGTCTAGAGGAGGAGTCGTTTACATCTTATTCAAAACACATCAGCCGTAAACCATATGCTAAGTGTGATGGATTCAAACTCAGCGAGGCCATTCTGGTATTCAAACCCCTTGGATACTCGTGATAATATTGTTTTTCACAAGTCCAGGATGTCTTCTTATCATCTTGTAATTCATATGGTTGGTGTAAAGCTTCCGGTGGCTGGGTGTGAACCCGCTGCATTCAGGCTGAGGCCCACTTATGTACAGCAGGTGGAGAGAGCAATTACACGTACTGGAGTGAGACTTTTTTCTAGCTGAAAAAGAACTGAGAGGTGCTGCCCATAAACACCTTGTAGTTCCATGGCATCACTGGTCTCCTGAGGCCTCCGTCTGAAGATAGTTTGGGAGCTTAAACATGGATTTTCCTGCCATAGACAGACACTCTTGTTCCTTGAGAAGGACGGTCCTTTGTGGTTAATATATATATGGGAATGATGTCTGATGACTAATATTTTGTTGTTGTTGTTGTGTAGTTAATTCGGTCAATCATTGCAATACAATACAATTTTAGTCTATATAATATACAAAACAGAAAGACTGAAAAGGTATACGTAGAAGCAAAAATGCCTATATATTCCTATCCTAAATTATTATTATTATAAAAAGATAATTTATATAAAAAATAATATATGTACATGTAGATATACATGTGTATATATATGTATATAATATATATATATAATATATAAAATATATATAATATAATATATATATATATATATATATATATATATATATATATATATATATATATATATACATATACACACATCTTCCATATACATACGTTTCAATAACACCCTAAAAAAATTTTTTTAATAATCTTATTGAAAAAACAAAAATTGGTTGACCATTCTTACATCCATTTTAATGTTGTTCCATGATAGGACTCCTACAATAGAAATACATCTTCTTTTAATCCCCCTTTTAGCTTTTTGTACAGTAAACTTACAAACATCTCTCAAATCATATTTACACTCCTGTACTGAAAACAGTCCACAGTCCACAGTCCACAGTGACTTTGCTTTAGCTCTACACATCGTCAGCATTATTTTATAATAAACCAAATCTTTAAATGTCATAACATCTGTAAAACAATGGATGATGTCATGTTGTTGTTGTTTGGCAAGTGAACAAAAGGAATTGATCCGTGGCTAATTTTAATAGCAATTTTGAGAGCATCACAAGAAAAGAAAAAAAAATTAACTACTGAGACAACATCGGCATTTCTAAACCTTGTATTTTGGCTGGCTCCTGCCCATCTGAGGATTACATTTTTTTTAACTTTCGTTCAGCGACACTATCTGCTCTCATAATAATGATAATCAGAGACCCCATTTTTGTGGTCGGCTGTCTGTCGGGGGTCCTCTGTATTCCTCCCGGACTTTTCTACAGGGAACATCTAATCAGCTCCTGTGTAATTGTAGCTGTGTTAGGAGCGGGACGTCGGCTCTAATCACACACGCACACACGCGCACACACACACACACACACACACACACACACACACACACACACACACACAAACACACACACACACAATGAACTGCACTCTGGCAAGAGCAATTATTACTTCTTACATGGTACCTTTGGTTCTAATGGTAAAACGGCATGTCCACGGGGAGTTGGGAACTCTAATAAGAAGCTGTACCTGTTCTCACTTTGTCACCTTATGACCTTTAAAATAAAGTGTAATTGTCTTGAGTGTGTGGTCTTTTCATCCGTTGTGTAAAAGGATCAGATTGTGTTCTGTCCTGTCAGACTTGGCTGGATTTGGGAAGTGGAGAGCACTTGTAATCTACTCCCCCTGACAACATCATGCAAACAGTTTCCTGTCTATGTGTTCTTCCCAATAGCTTAAACAGGATTTTTCTTAAAGGTTTCATGCATTTTAATGCACTTTTCATGCATTTGTATTGTGTATAGGTGGGAGCTGTGGTTTGTATCAATAGAGTTACAGCACTGTGCACTTGGCGGAGATCTGCCTTCCACTGGGTGCACTTTTCCTTTTTCTTTGCCAAGCTCTTGGTGAGAGAAACTGAAAACCAGTGGCGATAACAGCTTCTCACAGTCATCTGTCGCCAGTTGAATGATTGAGGGTCTTCAAGGGATCTTTGAGGGTTTTTTTGTATTCGTTTAGTGCTACCACCAAGCTCTGCGTGCAATTTCACTTTACTGTGTGAAACAGGTGTTGTTTCATCCTAGTTCCTCTTACTTCTTTTTCATAATCCAAAATGGCACATCACTTTGTGTTTATTCCCGTATTCCCCCCGAGGATTGATAAAGTGCTCGGGGCTTTAATAGACCTCACAGCGCTGCTGAGTGTGCGGCTGTCCAGGAAAGTGACGACTGCACTGTCACAGAAGTGCAACAGGACTTTCAATGGAGAAATTCACAGAAGAATTGCGCAGTTTTTGCACAAATACGACAAAGAAAGGGTACTTTTTATAGTGAAAGGCATCCGTAACTGTACTGGCAAGCGCTCCAGTGCTATTTGAACATATTTAAAAGAGGTACTTTGCATGTATTTGGTGCAAAATCTTCCCCATTCTATATAAACAAGTCTTATTGAAATCCAATTCGCAAAGATCAGCATTTCCAGCCAAGTGAGGTGACATTATTAACTTCTTTACAGAGTTGGTGGTAACTGAAGCATATTTATGAAGGGGCTTTCAGTGAGACTTTGCAGCATGGAATGTCATTTGTTTTGCTTTTGTCTTCAAAAACTCCAGCTTCTTTTTAGGCTTCTGCTCGGAAAAAAAACATACCCAAACTAAAAAAGAGTGTATCTTCTCTACCACAAGGGCTATTTGAATAATGTGTGTGTTAGAATAAAAGTAAACACTTGTGAGAATACTCAAGATGTGTAAATGCCAGCCTGTATGTTACTGGTTAAGATTAATTGAAGATAGCACACAGCACAAATTCAAAAAGTTACAGGTTCGCCTGATAAAAAGCACTTATTATTATGATTATCTCTTTGGAATGATGCAGCTGAATGGTTTAAACTTCCTCAGCATCAGAGCACTATATTTGAACAGTCTCTCTGTAAAGTGAAGCAGAACCAAGTTAGAGTCTCGTTAGTAAAGAGAATGTAGGCGAGGTCTCCAAAATGGGCATGAGTTTTCTCAAGTACCAGACAATATATTTCCCTTTTTTATTACTAATGGGGAATAATACATGGAAATACAGCATCAACAAATGATATATATATATATATATATATATATATCTATATATGAATGTATATCTAAAAATATATATATATATTTTAAATTACTATTATTATTTAAAATTATTATTATTTAAAGCCTTTTCTTTTACCGTGGTGTACGTTTGAAAACACCAACAAACCGGGACATTAAATCCCAGAATAGGCCCGGGGTTCATCGCCGCCACGTTAAAATCACTTGACTGTAGTTTTGAGGAATGCCTCTACAGGAGCTGACATTTTCATTTGTCCTTTCCCTCTCTGTCTCTCTGCTCTCGGAGCAAAGGCGACATTTACACTCACGGATAATTGCAATCAGACACAAAAAGCTCAGAGCTGATTTGGCTACTTTGTATTTGCATTATTACCGGCGCTTCATATATTGAAATATTGTTGTCGTAATCTCACACTGATGTCATCGCATCAAGCTTTCTGCTGAATGAGAAGAAAATCTGCGTCTGGGTCTGTGATGAGGCTCACAGCCGCCGAAACGGATTAGTCCTCTTCTACTCCAGCTCTTGTCCATTATGTTCCAATCCAGCTATCTAATCTTATTACTTCATTAATTAACTGCAGCTGGTGGTATTTTTAGCATCTAGGTCACACTGGCGTCCCCGTGACCTGCATGGACTGGCTGCATTTGAGAGGTTATACACCAACTCCAAGTAACGATCTGTGACATTCGGGACGTTGTCGTTGATTGATTCATCTCATTAGAGATTCAACCTTATTGTCAGTTCACAGTTTACAGAAAAAACAAAATCCTTCGGTACGCAGGAAGTGATGTGTGTGGCCGCACTGATTGATGAGCAATCTTTAGGGAGATGAAAAACACCACAGTAATTACAAACTAAGACATTTTCCTGAAATTGAAATGAAACACGAGAAATCACACTGATTAAAACATTGATTGTTAGTAATTGGAAATTAAAGTTGCGAGGCGTTTTATTTCTCCACACAAACACTTTGTCACTTATTTGCTATAAACACATTATTTGCGTTGCCTTCCACACGCCGACGCAGCAGTGACCTTGAAGAGCAGATGTCTTTTCAGACGGCTCCGGCGGGGTTGAGAGTGATGTGAAGCGACAGGTGACCTCTGACGAGCCCCCGCCGACATCACACACACATAGTCCAAAATACTCTCCTCTGAGACACTTGACCAGTGCATTAATAGCACAATAACATGAAAAAAGATGGACGACTTTATTTATATTTATTGCTTGTGTTGTTGTGAATTCATGACAAAGACTTTAATGATGCATCCTGATGTGGAATGTCATTTTACAGTTTAATTTACACCAATCAAGTAAGTAAGACTTAATTGTTGTACTTATTTATATATTTTTACATCTCTTTTCAAATTCATCATAACCCACTACATCAGGGGTGTTAAACTCATGTTCACTTTATAAACTTAGAAAATATTGTTAAATAACCCTTTGCATTTGGTTATTGTTTATTTGAGTGTAGAAATAGTGTACATCAAAAAATGTCCTAAACCTTCAAAATAAAAGCACAGGATATTTTTCTTCAATTACTTTGAGAAAAGGTGATCTTGTGTCTTTAAAGCCGCCTGGGGCCACATAAAACGATGCGGCGGGCCGGATGTGGCCCGCGGGCCAGGTGTTTGACACCTGTGCACTACATCATTCTCTTTTCTTTCCTCAAAAACTGAATCCATGCTTAATGACACGTGGCTTGAATACATAGTGCTTTTTAACGCTGAATATGAATGACTCTATGACGAGTGCTATATTTATTCTCCTGTCTATGTTAAGTCTTAAACTTCCCACTTCCTCTGTGTCTGAAGCCCTATTTTTACTTAACTGTAAGCGCTGTAACACATAGACTTTGTTGTCACGCTGAAAGCAACATGACCAACAAGTCACTGGGATCTGTATCCCCTCATGGTGACAGCAATATGACCTCAACGAAATGTGTTGGTGTTAGCAGAGGTATGTATTATTTGGCTTTTTCCGAATGTTAATCTACACGACACGACATCAGTATACTTCTGATTTAACTGTGAATTGTTCGTCTTCCTACTCGCGGTGACTGTTTTCTCGACCACGCTCTCTTTGTCTGCTCTCAGCGCTGCAATCACACTCCACATGAATCATCCGCCACTCTGAGTGCATTGACTCTGACCAGGTCAGCTAGCTGCTGCACCGCCGCCACCAGCAGCTCTGCACCAACCCAAACCCCCGGCCTCATTCTCTGAGTTTGCACCCGTCACCCCCTCTCTCTCTCTCTCTCTCTCTCTCGCTCTCTCTCTCTTTTCAAATAGATCACTCCACATGGGGAACACACAAAAAACGAGGCTTCCGTCTTCTTTCTGAACGCAGCGATGACGGAGTAAAGGGGCTTAGTTTTTGTATTTTATGACACCCCCCCAAAAAAACAGACCAGACTAGAGTAGCAATAGAAGTGAGTGTAGTATATGCTCCTGATGACTCGTGAATACATAATACTTCCACCACTTTGAGATCCAGTTGGAAATGTGTTGCCGATGAGGCCGAGAAAAGCATTTATTGCTAACGGTGCCGTTAGTGATTAAATTAATTTAGTTCTCAGCCACACATTAGTTATCATTTGTCATCCAGCCAACCCCCTGAAGTCTTCACACTCATTCTAGTCAGCAAGAAAGCTAATGCGGCGAATGATTTACCAACAGAGATCGAGTTACACTCTAAATTTAGAACAGGACATCGTTGCCTCGTCCCTTGTAACGAGGCATATTTAAAGGATGTGCAGAAGATCACACTTTGAGACCTGTGATTTTTAATTTTCACTTCCAGATGCTCCCTGACACGTTGCAGAAGGAAGCCTGACTGCTTATGAGTAACCGTAGCTAGCTTGGCGTGTGTGTGTGTGTGTGTGTGTGTGTGTGTGTGTGTGTGTGTGTGTGTGTGTGTGTGTGTGTAGCAATGCGTGTGTACACTGCTCTAAATGTTCATTTAAATGTTTTTTCTTAAATGCCAGGTTGTGCAACAGTCTTTCTTCCTGAGCTCTTTGTTCTCTAAAGGAGATTCCTGCTCTGGTTACCACGCCGGTCACCTGACACCTCGCACCCAGAGCCACCTCCAAACACTCGGCTTCATTTGTCACCGTCACCACGCGGCTGTGCACGTATGAGTCATGGCGTACGTTTGTGCTTCATATCTGCTTATCAATAACTGCTTCAAAGAGATGCTGGGGGTCATTATTTCACACTTTCACAAGCATATAGAGTAAAACATCTTAAAGAAGGCACATTTATTTTACAATACAGTTTAAAGTGAAAAAAATGCAACTCAAGCACAGTTGAATGGACATTAGCCGGCAGCATTCAGAAAATCGAAATATGAATTAAACATGCAGAATCAGGCAGCCGATCGGATTGCATGAAGCAATTCTCACCCACAGTGGGGGATTTTCCCCACCAACAACAATGAGGAAGGTTATGTTTCCTGTCATGGCCGCTGCTGGCTAACCTTTTTTTCCGTTTTTGCTTGATGAGGCAGGTGCTGGCTGGGCCTTTCAGTCAAGCCGTCTCCTCACTTTCACTACGCAGCGCTGAGACACTCTGGCTCTCTGCCCTTTCGACCTCCTCCTCCTCCTCCTCCTCCTCCTCCTCCTCCTCCTCCTCTTCCTCCTCCTGCTTTGCCTTGTCTCTGACCTCACCACCTTTACCCCACACCCCCACCCCCACACCAGTGCTCCATCCAGCGAAGATGTAAACTAAGCTAGCACAACACCAAACACAACCTCCTCCATTATTCATCTTCCGTCTTTAATGAGTTTTCCATCCACCTTCGTTGCATTTAGCGCAATTAAATTGATAAATTATGTCGGATCACTTTAATTTGATTTCATCCATCCTGCATGAAGTGCTTCCCCCTGTTGCGTAGCGAGGAGAAAACATACGAGGCGCGGAAATTGAAAATGAGGGAACATTCATTAGCAGAGTGGGTGCCTTTAAAAAACAAAACCGCAACACCACTCACGGCACGCGGGGCGCAGCAGACGGATAGATTTGTCTCTGGCCTTAAATTAGCCGACAGCCGTC
Organism: Liparis tanakae; assembly: GCA_036178185.1. Lineage (NCBI taxonomy): Eukaryota > Metazoa > Chordata > Actinopteri > Perciformes > Liparidae > Liparis > Liparis tanakae. Next base: position 4,532,821 of record CM070105.1, on the reverse strand, counting down.
GTACTTTACAGGAAACGGTGCTCTTCGAAGTGGGACCGCTCAAATGTTACAATCCCCGACTAGTCCGAACAAATCTTGGAGAATTTAATTTTGATAATGAATCCTCCCCGGTGACCCTCTTTTCCTTTTACACTAAAGAGCTGTCTAGGCTTTCACTTTGGAGCCCGGGCCAAAAGATTGTGTGTCAATCACACAGATAATATGTTTGTTTACATACCATGGTCATGAAAAGGAGGCCAGCTAAATATTTGATGGCTTCTTCGAGTTACCCAGGAACAGCCACCCTGTGACCCAACACTAGAGTTGGACATCTGCACATCCAGTCGTTGTTAAACACCTCTGTACCAAAGCACCGGCTCATTCCTGCAGGACATGAAGTAATATAACGCACTGTCTTCGTTTCTGTGCTCTCTGTGCTCTCCGCCTCGGACATGATGATGTCGCTCCTCAGTATGCTGCAGCTATAGGTGTTTTATGGTTATAAAAAACAAACCTTATTCACTCAAAGACCTTTGGTGAGGCCTCCTGCCTGCCAGTCTCCGCTCTACCTCCTTCTGTTTCATGGACCATGGAGGGCTGGATCGTGGTCCATGCCTACTACCAACTATTCATATGTCATACTCATTGAATGTGTTTATGTAACTCTGTAATGATTCCTTCTAGTCACATGACATATATTGCTTCTGTCCATCCTGGAGAGGGATCCTCCTCTGTTGCTCTCCTGAAGGTTTCTTCCCTTTTATCCCCAGTGAAAGTTTTTCCTGATTCGATGTGAGGTCAAAGGTCAGGGATGTCATATGTGTACAGATATTAAAGCCCTCTGAGGCATATTTGTAATTTGTGATATTAGGCTGTATAAGATAAACTGAATTGAATTGAATTAAAGAGTCTCTTCGGTCTCTCTCGTGGCTTCTTTAAGTTGTTTTTCTCAACCTTTGCTCGTCGTAGGCCGCTCGTCATCACCCAGTCTCACACGCTCGCATACGCTTCACACACTTTCCCCTAGTGGACCGAGTTCAACCAAGCGTGCATCATCACCCGTCTGCGCCCTCTCTCCGTCCTGCAGGCTTTCAACAATACTCGCTACACTATACTCGAGGCCCCCCCCTCCTCTCTGCTCATCTCAGAGTAACTGCTCTTTGAGCTGAGACAATGTGAGAGCGAATAGTCCAAACAAAAGGCGAGAGAAAGACAAAGAGCGAGTGGGACGGGAGCGAGCAAAGGGAGCCGGAGACGAGACAAACGTCTGCGGCTACACGAAAGGGCAATTAAACGGTTAGTCATGATAGAACATCTCATCCTTTCATTGTCTTCTTTGTGCCATTCCAAATATAACACTGTCGTGAAAATATATTATCACTGTCTCACATTTTTGGGGGGGTGTTTTTTTTTTTCGTCATTTCTCATTGAGACTTCTGAGGTAACTCAAACAGCAAGTTATGTGCACTGAAAACAACTATTGTATTACATGTTTTATATTCTTTGCTAAACCCGTGTGCTTTTGCCTGTTGCACGCGAAGCTGTGGCTATTATCTGCAAAAATGTCTTTGTTATCTTTTTTTTTTCATGGTTAATGGAGATCATGTGTGGCAGAGGTCTGAATAAATGTGGCACTGCATCACAGATATGTATTCTCTATTTATGGAAAGTATATTCCATGTATAAATTTATCTTTTTAAGTGTTTTATGAAGCCCTCCAAAAGATATAATCGATTTTAGCCCACTCACTGTATAGAAATAAAATGCCTGCGAGTCTTTGAAATGAGTACAAGGCATAACCCTGACGAGTATGAATTGTGTGTAATTGAATCACAGCAGCACCTAATCAAGAACTAACAATCATTTAAATAAAATGTGCAACGGAGAGCCACGATTGTGCTTTTTACATTACACAGTATCAGAGGCTATCAAGTGTAGCCCACTGATTGGCTCATGGAGGCAAATAATTTAATCGGCCAATCCAGGACCAGAGTCTTGATAAATATCCAGGTCAAGGAAGGTCACTACCAGTTTTGATTGGCGTACCGGACGGCGTGTTGTACGTGACCAACGTACCTTAAATGTTATATATTCCTTGCAGACAGCGGTCAGGTTTTTGAGGTGGTCAGATGCAGATGACCACCACTTGGTATCAAATGGTGAGCTACCCACAAGTTGGATCAACATGGATTACCGCCCACTTTAACCAAGTTTATTTTTCATCATAAATATATGTGTGTGTTCCTTGATTCATGTTGAAATATCAATAAAACCATTAAAACTGAACTATTTGATTTGGTGTTTTTTCCCACAAGAATTGAACCTGGTGCCTAGTGCATATACGTTGGTTATAATTATTTAAATAGAGCCAGGGGTACGAAATATACAGCAGAAAATGCTGGAATATTATGGCTGTGGTATTGTTATTGCAATTAACCATACAAAAATATAATTAAATTGAATAGCTATTAGAACATAGTATGTTATGGTTGGTCTTGTTTCTTTCTTTTAATCAGCATGAGAGATGATATACGAGTAGCGTTATTATTTGCTTTGTCTTAGTTATAACTGCTTTGTAAAGTGAAATTAAGGACGGACAATAATGTGATCGGCTTCAAAGCCTTTTAGGCACGTTGACAAGATAAGAGGAGGAGTTGGATTTCCCCATTTACAAGCATCTAATTACCGTAGTTACCTGAGTACAACATTAGATGTCCACCTCCTGCATCATTCTTTACCCTGTCATTTTGCTTTTTTTCCTGCTCCCACTGGTTCTTCCACCATATTTCCCCCAGGGTCTCTCTGAAAAGCCTAAATAATGCACACAGAGTGAAGGGCTTTAAGGGGCTGTATGATGGATCGCTCTCCACTTTCTGGGGCTGTTGTATTCTTCTTGCACTGAAGCTTATTTATCATTTCCATAATGAGCTTGCTCTCAGGTGAGTCTCCAAATATCTATATTTATACCAGACCAACCTTTACATTTTTTTTTTCATGATCCAGTTTTTTTGTAAGTGACATCATTGCAAAAATGGGTCACATGCCTGCTTTTAGACTTTTATTTTGAAAGTCTTTTTACAAACAGGGAAGTCCGCAAATTGTCAAAATTAGTAGTACTTTCAACAATTTATAACAGATTATAGTGTTAATCTGAAGTTGTTGAAAGTATTACTAATTTTACAGCATTAGGGGAGAAACATTTTAAAGAAATTCTAATTACAAACCTTTGGTATATTTTCTTATAAAAATAAAATCAATATCTCCAAAAATACACTGAAAGCTCTTTTTGAATTTTTTCAATGATGCAACAGATCCCTTCATTTGTTCATTTGCTTTATTGTCGAGACAGAGATCTTAGGTTTTAAAACTTTTGTTCCTGTAAATAAATGTGTTACTCCGATAATCCAAGAAGTAATAATAAAGATATAAATGCACCAAGGAAACAGATACAAATCCAATAAATTGTTTTGGTTGTTTTGTAAAACTTCTTGGCTTGTGAATAAAAGAGAAAATGACCCAGAGAGGAGTTTTCTCACCACCCCGAAACACATAAAGTCTGTTTAAAAGATCAAATGAAACTTTAATGGTCCCCGTTGGGAAATTAACCCGCTGTGGAAGAATAATGAAATATATAAAAACACTACAAAATACTAAAGATTCTCCGCCAGAAGAAGTTTGAAGGTGAAATAACTTCTACCCACTTTATTGTAAATGTAGTGTTAAATAACACAATATGTTTTTTAATTAAAATGTGTATTCTGTGCAGAAGGATAGGACAGATGCCTCGGGGGTTAAAGTCCCTCAGGAGGGGTCACAGCTATAGATATAAATATGGTTTATATGAGGTCAACGAGAGGTTGTTTCCCATACATTCTGCCCCAATGCAGCCTTAAATTATCTCCACTAACTCTTTACATATTTACCTTCTCCACCTGTGTATTAGAGTGTTATAAGATCCACAACACAGCTACATTCACTATGAGGCATCCTCACTGCACACACGAGTCCAGCGAAAAGAGTCAGTGCAGCTGACGATGATGGGAAAGCCTTTAGCTCTTTATTCAAAACTAAAGTAGGTTTTGTGTGTTCATTGCATCAAATTTACAGAAATAAATCGATTCCAGATACACTATTTATTCATAAACTGTTTTCAAATCGGAATTAGTGCAATTGGGCATGATTCCCTGGGCGAATGATGTACTTCTCTAACCAAGTAACACATGTTCTGTAGTTTGTAAGTTCTTTAAATGAATGAAATAAATTCCCAGCAAGAATGACTGAAAGAAAAAGAACACCAATTTCTCAACAGGAATACTATATCAGGACGGCTATATATATATATATATATATATATATATATATATATATATATATATATATATAGACATTAATAACAATGTTTACAGTTAAAACTGGCTGCTCTCCAACTAGTGGTGCTTTATAGTGAGGAGAGTGATTTGAGGTCACAAGAAGAGTACGAAGAGAGCAGCAATATCCCCGCACGTACATTTATACTGAGTCTCATGTGCGTCAGACAAGTATTTAAGTCTGACGTTTTAAAAAATATATACTTTTTGTGGAAAGGTGGAGACCAATAATATTTGTCGCTCGATTTAAGTTAAAAGTTTCTTTGCTAATTCCTTAGCCGAATGTGTTTTACACTGACCGTGTGTGTGTGTGTGTGTGTGTGTGTGTGTGTGTGTGTGTGTGTGTGTGTGTGTGTGTGTGTGTGTGTGTGTGTGTGTGTGTGTGTCATATTTATTGCCAAATGAACGATTGAATCACACGTAGCTCGAATGCACAGAAGAGCCAGTGGACCAGTTTGGTAAAGTTCTGTCGTGGTTCTGAAGAGTGAACCCTCCACCAGTACTTGGTATGGTGCGACCCCTGGTGGCCACAGAGGGTCAGGACTGGGTTCAAAATGTTCTCAACCGCTTCCGATCACAGGACATTTCCCGTTCAAGATTTTGTGGTCACTCCAGCTTGCAAAAATAGTTAAAAGTATTCATCAGAAATACACACTTATGTGTGAGTTTTGTTAGTATGACTGACTAAATAAACTCACACATAACAAGTATAATCAGGCTGAAACTGGAGATGATGTCCAGAATTACTCATGACCGGCTGTCTTCTTACTGGTCTAAGTTTTTTGTTGAGCTAATTCTGATGTTCCTGCGGCCTCCTTTCCCCGCTGTCTCCTCGTTTGACCACTTGACCTTCAGGATATTACTTTACAGAGAGTCTCCCTTTAGTTTCCTTTACCTTATTGTTGTGTCCTGTGTACCTTTGGGATCTGTGATCTGTGTGACTGAAGCATGTCTTCACTCTTTCTCTCTATAGGACACGTTAGCTCCCAAATGCATTTCATTCTACCAGGTCTGGTGTGTTGGATATCACTCAATAAAAACATGTTTTATTTCCACTTGTTGCTGATAAGTGGAGCAGAACATAATTGTCCCCACAGGATACACCAGAGAGCGTTTCAAGGACATTTGGGCTGTGGACGACTCAAGGAAGAGAACCCAACATTGAGGTGGAGGTCCATCATTCACGCGAGCTGGTTTCATCTCATAATCAAGTTAAACTTTTAATTAGTGACGCTCCGCTTTTCTAATTTAGGGAACCGATTGGATGAAAGTACATCTTTAGCCTACCCTTTGTTAATAAAATGTAATTAGTTTAAATGACTTTACCGCCTTTTTAAAGGAAAGGTAATTGGTTCTTTTGGAACGGTAATTTAAAAGTGCATCTTTCAGAGCAGCAGGGAACATTTTCACCAACATCCTGTGGAGGATTAGTATGCTGTTTGTAATACAAGAGCACAGAATTCACAAAATATGGTTTATTATGGCGAGTTTGATTTTAAAGAGAGCAGAAATGTAAACATTTACTTTCTAAATTGTGAATAAACAGTTGCTAGTTTGCAATAAAGAGCTCAATATTCAATACATTTGCACACAAAGCAAAATAAATATGAATCTTTGAACCTTTTATCCACATTTTAAATGAATCAACAGGTACATGAAAGAAAAGCTTCTCTCGGCTCTGATTTCTGAATAGAACTGAAAGTGATACTATTTCCCCCCCACTGGATTCTTTGTTATGGAGAAAGTGACAGAGAAAACATCAATATCAAAGCAAACCAGATAGCCCACACTCTTAATAGAGATCCAGAAATGTTGTTATTCTGAGTATGTAAAAAATAAAAATAATAACAAATAAATATATAAGAAATGTTGACTACATTGACACATTGTGGCCACTTTAAATTTATTTACACCTTTCATCTGGAAAACCTGTGAAGCGTTTCGATGAGTATGACTTGGAAAGTTTTAAATGCTTCCATTCCAACATAAGGCGGATGTAGCTGAGTGGCGTAAAGGGGGTCATCTTGCAACCCCAAGGTTGTCGGTTCAATCCCCGCTTTCCCCATTAGTTGCAAGTCGAAGTGTCCATGAGGAAGTCACTGAACCTCCAGTCTTACATTTCAGTGCCTGTGTACCTGTACTCTGTCCAATGACAATAGATTCAATCCAATCCAGCTCACTGTATCTTTACTACCTCTCACAAAGTTTACATGGTTCTGTTTTTTTTCATCCCCTTGGTTTCTGTTCCGATGTCTTTCTGGAAAGCTCTTTGTAAATTCTGCCTCAGTTTCACTAATGCGAGTGCTTTGAGATCTGTGAAGAATTAGAAAAGAAAGAAGAAGAAAAGTCCCGTAATTGTTTAGCAACCTCAGAATATATTTATATCCGCATTTTTTTATAACCTGTATATCATGTATTTATTAGGATACTTCTGTTGCACTTCTGGTTGGATGCCAAACTGCATTTCGTTGCTCTGTAGTTGTACATGTGTAATGACAATAAAGTTGAATCTAATCTAATCTAATATTAGCTCAATTTCTCAGCTCCTAGAAACATTCATGCCAGAAAAGAGAGAAGATGCCGAGAGTCTCAAAGATCTTACTTAGATATGACAAATACTCTTCACGTCAACTCACAAAGGTATAACTAGAAAAACTTTATTTAATTTTTTTATCAGTGGTGTGAAATAATCATATTTTTTTCCTTGCACAGGAACAGACACAAATATACAACGTAATCTTATAGTACAAGGCCTTCCTGAGCCGAACAGAAGCTGAAACCCTTTAGCGCCACCGAGGAGCTCATTAAGCAAATCTAAAGTAAATAAATAAATAAAAAGACAATGAAAAATGCCCTTTTTCCTGATGGACTGGTGTTCTAGCGTCACAGAGTGCTTGTTACATCTCACCCGGTGAGATCAACTTGTGGCTGCACTCTAGTTTCCTGCCCGTGGTAACTCGAGCTGCAGCTCGAGCATCAGGTCTCGTCATATGACTGTAAGTATAGTGGCTTGGCCTGCGTCCTCAGGCGCTGCTGTGCTTTCAGCTTCCTGCCTTTCTGAGTAGCCAATCCCAGCGGTGGCAGGTACGTCTACAGGGAACAAAGCAATCGGAGGAGATTTATCGACAACACAGGGAGAAACTTATCCAATCTGTCTCATAAATGCTTCTTACTCACAGGCCTCGGATACGGGTTCCTGTAATGTAAACCTGGGGAAATAACGACAGCGTTAGTCACTCTTCCAGTCTTGCATGGTCATATAGCGGAGCAGCTGATTTATGGTGCATCTTAATTAGTAATTGTATAACTTTTGCCTGATTTACTCCTTTCAAAAGGCAGAATGTAAACTTTTGTCACAGGCTATACATGTTCAAGGGCTGAACGTGTATACTAAATGGTAAATGGACGGGCTTTTCTAATCTTCCGACCACTCCGAGTGCTCTAACGCTCCATATTTATTCACCCGTTCAAACCTATTCATACACCGACGACAGGGGCCACTATGCAAGGTGCCACCTGCCCATCAGGACTGTTTCATTATTCATACCCAGAAATTTGGGGTCAAGTGTCTTGCCCAAGGCCACATCAACATGGACGAGTGGAGGCAGTGAATCGAACTGCAGAATCTTCGATTGAAGGACGACCCTCTCGAACATTGATCCAGTCACACCATGTTACTCCGTTCGGCAATATTTTATTCATGACCATGTTTTTGTCCTACTTGGATCTTTGTCAGGTTGGAATATTTAAAACTCCCATATTTATAGTGTTATACCCGTGTCCACAAATAAGACTGGGCCACACTGTTGTATGACATATTCAGTGTCAATTTGGAAGTATGACACGTGGTTTATAAAGTCCACATTTGCATATGATAAATAGAAAACATAGAAAGCAGAACAGTATTACTGTAGACTTCACCAGAGTCAAGACGTATGTAAGGAAACTGGTGGAATCTCTCCCCGCTTACCTATTTCTATCCTCGCTTCACATTCTTCTATACTCCTTTGTATTGATTCTTGATCTGTGAGCTGAGAAGGAGGAAACAACGAGTCATATAAACTGCCATAACAACTACTGCGTCGTCATTTCTGAGACCATTGTTGTTCACACCTGCTGGTTCTGTCTGAATAGAGTGCAGGCCTCCTGGATTATGTAGTTCCTGTCCGTCTCTGTGTCACCTTTCACTCCACTCGGCGCCTGCCAGCTACGGGCGATGCGAAGCACCCGCATGTACAGCGACAACACCGTCCTGCGGGTGGAGGCCGTCATCGGGGATGACAGACAGCAGTTACCTGCACCACAAAGTAGTTTTGAGTTGGAAATGATTAATGGCTTCACAAATCATGTTACTGATTGTTTTTTGTATGCAGTATTTGCCCAGAAACCAATAAACCAACCAGTCCAACATGCTGGATTAAGGCCCAGGTTCAGTCAGGTCAGTGTCTCAGTAAGTTTAATTAAACTGAACTTTATTTAAATATATCATTACATCATGTGAGTAAAACAAAAGAAAAAAGAAAATAAACAATTGTCTACAAGAAGTTCTCACAATAACAATAATAGCTAATATATATATATATATATATATATATATATATATATACACACATGGTATATTATGGTATTAAAGCAAGTATTGTATTAAGTAATTGTATTAAATAAAATGATAGTATATTAAAATACATGCTTTAATACCATAATATACTCATATTAAAAAATATAAAATGATATGTATATGGTATATTAATGTATTTATTGAGATTAAAGCAAGTATTGTATAAAATAATGCAATTAATTTGTATTAATTCGTGTTAGACTTTCGCAGCACTTGTCAACACGAAGCTAGATATCCTTGAGCTTTCTCCCGACAGCGAAAAGAAGACACAAACACGAGGACGGAGCTCAGATCAATAGAGAGAAGAGATCAATTTACATCAAGCGACTTAAGTTACCGCTCAATATGTTTTTCAATGTTTTCGATGGTACAAACCTTGACCTACGGACTGTTTGGAGAGGAGGCAGCACAAGCGCATATGTCGCAGAGCGATGACGTCATCCCCGAGGTGCTTTTCTCAAGGCTGCAAATAATAAGAAAAAAACATTAGACTAATCTTGGATAAAGTTGGCGATGTTTTACACATTTAAAGTCGTAGCATCATCTCTACAATTAATTATTTATAGGGAAACATTTACAAATTCCCTATGAGTTATACGGTTTTCCACACATCTACATTTGTGTTCTGTAAAATGTCAACAAAACACACGCTTGAGTTCCGTTAATTGGTTTTCGTGGCAGTATATCCTCCTGTGTATGATGCGGCATTCACATTTGTTTTTATTTATTCCCAATATGTTTCGGCGTATTATTTTTGTTAAAATGTGTACACAAAATAAATAATAAATCTCGTCGTTCCCATCGCTGAGATGCAGATCAGCTGTTGGCTGCTTGTCGGCAGGGAGGAAGTGATGCAGGAAAATGCCCACCGAGTAGCTACACTCATTGACTAAAAGGGGGAAGCACAAAGAAATGGACAGCTTTGGTGCGGGATGGTCCTTTAACTCACTCTAAAGAAGCGACCGTAAGTCAGCATTGGTCAGAAAGCACCCTCTGGTTACCGGTGTTTCGCCTCTTCTCGTTTAAAAGCGAGGGGGGGGCAAAGGCGACACCGATGTGGAAGTTTTGTAGTCAGCTGAGCGCTACTTAGCTTTAGCTTTCTGAGTGAACGCGACGAGTTTCCCTCAGTTTGGTTTCTGGTCGCACGCGCTGAGCTGACCGACTTTACTTTTCTTCTTCACTCGTAATGGCGAAACTGAAGTGATGCCCACCCCATTCCAGACGACACCGTTCCCCAAAGAGGTGAGTTTGTTGACGGGCGTTAAAAAAAAACTGTGTTCAATCGGAAGACCTAGCTTAGCCGGGAGCTAACTTTTTAGTTGACCGAGCTGATGCTAGCTAGCTGTGGCGACGTCGTCAGGGCCAGGCAGTTTTTTTGTTTTGTGGACGTGACGTTCGCATTAAACGTCCCGATGGCTCGGTGACGTCAGTCAATAAGTATTTTCTGAATAAGTGGATGGGTGAAACACGCCGGGTGTTTAATGGCGACCGGAACACCGCTTGACGTGATAAGTGTCGTGCTGTTAAGCTCACTTGATCCTGTTTATGTCGCCGCTTCCCTCACGACCATAACGTGGTAAAATGACGTTAACGCTCGCTCGCCTTTTTCTTTGGAGGACACTTCTGTTCCGTTGTCACGCAGTCAGAAATCCAGCTCAACTTGTGTTGTCTTAACAGTTTTCGAGACTAAATCTAGTTCAGACATATTGTCTTGATTGCTTGGCGTTAAGTGTTTGGCTGCCTCAGCATGCCGATGATATTTGAAACGGCCCAATAAATTATCCATTAATGTGTTTAGCTATGTGAGAGCTGGAGTTGGCCAGAATGTGCCGGTGAGACACTTGCCTCGACATGCCCCATGTCGATGTGCTCCAATCCAGAACACGTTCATTATTATCATCGGACGTTGATGAACACACAGAGTCGAAGTTTCAAAAGTAAGTCGAAAGTTATGGACTTTACAGCAGTGCGCATGCGTTGGAATGGACACCTACGGATATTTAACCAAAGGTTTATTATCTCTTTTTAACTGTCTACTTTGTGGTTATAAATCAGAAACTGAACAATCCTTCACTGAGGCTAACTGTTTTGGGTATGCTCAAATTACATATTTGTGTCCATGTTAACAAATAGTCCTGCGTGTGAGCCATCACTTTCTGCTTATGATGACAAGATAATGTGTCTTTTCAGCACTGCGGATGTCAAGGTCACCACGATGGAGCAGAATAGAAAGACAAGTTGATCTGCTATCAATGCCTTCAGAGGGATCGTCTGTAAGTCATTTCCACATACTCTTCCTTTTGCTGGTTATTGAACTTCCGATCTGTTAAAGCTGAATGATTTAATTCAATTCAGTTTATTTTGTAGGGATGCTCCGATCTGATCGGCCGATATTCCCATTATCGGTTTTGATCGGCGTACTCAAAACGTCCGATCAAACATGGCCGATATGATGACGTAAAATCAGCTTGAACTACCATCAGAGACGTTTCAATAAAACGTTAGAAATAGGCATTTCAGGCCCCGAAAGGTAAGAAATGATTCTTTAAAAAGAAGCCTGTGCTGTAAAGCACATGGCCGGAGCCCACGAGCAACCTTCGCCCCGAGCCTTTCCAAGCCGGTCGCGGCGCACCACGACGGGGGAAATGCGCTCGTCGAGGGCCTGCCGACAGATTGCAGAGATCCCACGAGGGGATCCTCTCGCTCCGACCGGTGTCCCTGTCCTGCTGAGTTGAATCCCCCAAGCAGACTGCGCGTACCCCACCCGTTTACCTCTCAACGGTTTCACGCCCTGTTGAACTCTCTCTTCAAAGTTATTTTCAACTTTCCCTTAAGGTACTTGTCGACTATCGGTCTCGTGCCGGTATTTAGCCTTAGATGGAGTTTACCACCCACTTTGGACTTCATTCCCAAGCAACCCGACTCCGAGAAGACCGGACCCCGGCGTGACGGGGGCCGTTACCGGCCTCACACCGTCCATGGGATGAGCCTCGATCAGAAAGACTCCAGCCTGCAAGCGACACCGGGCAAGCAATCTTCCATACGCTACATGTCCCCAATCCGGACAGGGATTCGGCGCTGGGCTGTTCCCTCTTCGCTCGCCGCTACTGAGGGATTCCTTGTTAGTTTCTTTTTCTAAAAAACAATGTTAAGAATAATTCATTTCATAAATCGATGATCGGTATTATTGGATCAGCAGATACTGATTTCAGTGATCGGCACCAAAAAACCTGATCGGAGCGTCTCTATTATTTTGTATAGCTCAATATCACAAATTTGCCTCAGGGGGCTTTACAATCTCTACGCGTACGACATCCCTGTCCCAGGACCTCACATCGGATCATTGCATTGACGTACACGTAAAATCATGCCAGTTTGTGAGGAATGGGCTAGTTGAGAGATGATGCTTTTACGCATTGTGTTATAATAGTTTATATGCACTACTATGCAATTTTCATCCCCCTCTTCAAATAATAATCTCATTCCCAGCTTGTTGCATGTTCAGCATATTACGTTTTTTTATTCTCAAGTTATTTTACTGCGGCAACATGTTGGTTCTCAGTGTGACATCATTCCCTTCATCTTTTCCATGCCAATGTATGTTCTTAACACAAAACCACTTGAGTACATGTTAAATGGTTTATTCTAGTATTTATTTTGTAGAGGTTTCTATGGTAATCAACACTGTTTACGCATTGGATGCATGCATACATATAGAGTGTTGTTTTCTCTGGTCTTCAACTATTTAGGGGTTTTAAGTCTGGCAGTGAATCGTGGCAGATTTGGCACAGGTAGCGTAACTTCCTGACCTTCAATGCTCAAAAATCGTTGTAGTTGGGGCTACGACCGGCAACAGAAATGTGGATCCTGACCTTTTGATTTTGAGGAAGGCTGACTCAGTCCAGGGCTGCACTCTACCACAGTTAACATGTTCCCATTGTTCTCTTCCTCAGGCCTGAGGGTATGTTGAGACTTCTCGCCGTGCCAGAGAAGAGGCGTCTAGGTGGCTCGGACGGGGACTGAGGGTGAGGAGGAAAGACAGACGAGGGACCAGGGAGGAAGACATGGGTCAATGTGTCACCAAGTGTAAGAATCCGACGTCCTCACTCGGCAGCAAGAGTGGAGACTCCAAGTCCCACCACAAGAAAGGCGGTGGCGGGGGCCACAAAGAAGAACCCAGCGGTCTGTGTAGCAAAGCCACCAGTGAGCTGTCGAATGGCACAAAGGCCCTGGAGGTTACCGTGGAGATGCCCGTCATCGCTGCTGTAATGGGGGAATCGCGCAAGGACGAGCGTCTGGACGGAGACGGGCTGTCGATGCTGCGCATCGACGAGCTGTTCCTCTGCTACAAGGACGAAGAGGAGGACGCCATCTTGGAGGAAGGCATGGAGATGTTCTGTAACGACCTGTGTGTGGACCCGGCAGAGTTTCGTGTGCTTGTTCTCGCCTGGAAGTTTCAAGCAGCCACCATGTGCAAGTTTACAAGGTACGGCCGAGTTCTGGGAAATGGGGGCGTGTTGTTACTGGTATCTGTTCATCAGGATGAGCGAGCATTACTACTGCACTGTTATTGGGTGTCGGAGAGAACTGCACAGGACTGGTATTTCCTCATCCCTGACGACTGAAACATATAGTTTAGTTATTGCCTGTCCTGATTTAAATGACCAAACAGTATGCCGGTCTTTATATATTTATTTGATATTCAATTGGGCAATTCTGTCTTTATTTTGTCTGTTGGTTATTTTGTTTATCGTGTGTGTGGTGGGGAGAGATTCTTAGAAGCACCACATGCACCATTTAATTTTACACCCAATGACGACCCAAAGAAATGCAGTTGCAGAGATGTTGGCGTGATACAGTCGTGGTCAGGCGCCAACTGAGCAGTTAGATGATTGGCTCCTTGCTCAAGGAACAAGTAACTCTCCAGCTACCAGTCCAAACTCGATACTCGAGCCGTGCAGGACTCCAACTGGCCAACCTCCAGTTCTCAAGCAAAGTCCACATGGACTAAGCTACACATACCGTATGACTGCAACGTCAGTTATTGGCCCGGTCGAGCCACAATTTCCCTTTTTTAAAAACAAGATTAAGTCAAATAAAACCAGTTGCTTCATAAACTGGTCCTTCCCTCGGTAACATGCTATCAACTCATTTACGTTTTTACATCACGTGCTAAAGTATAGTTCGAGAGGCATTCTTCCTGCCACTAAGTTCCACGCTGACACTATAATATGGACTACTCCAACACATCTCTGAAGAAGATTGGCATCGCCCTGCATGTTCTGCGGACAGCGTAGTGGTTCACCTTCACATGACCAGCACCATGTCAGTGACGATGCCACTGCTATTCCTGACGATGCACTTTGCCACAGGCTGCGGGTGTCGGTGCTCATGAACGATGAAATGACACATTTTGAATAAATGCGAAATACAAAGGAACTTGCAGGACTTTAAAAACGGCTCAGTAATGGTTACATTTTAATAAGAACGTGTATTGTAGCTGTAATAAACTGGCTATGCACTTTGTTCATTAACAGACCCATGAGGTGCGGATGGAATGAAATCTAATGCTATGAATCTGACCAGGATCTTTAACTTTTCTATCCTTGTCATCGCTCCACTATTGTGAACACACACACACACACACACACACACACACACACACACACACACACACACACACACACACACACACACACACACACACACACACACACACACACACACACACACACACACACACACACACACACACACACACACACCTATATCTATCCTGCGCTGCGCTCCCAGTTGATGTCTGAGATGAATAGATCTGGCCGGATCACTTGTCACCTCCCCCCTCTGATTTTTAACTCAGCATTTTCCATCCAGAGGCTTTGGACAATGCCACACTGGTTTCCAACATGTTTCATTGTCAACTAATGCTTACCGAAGCTGTTCCTCTTCCATTTGACTTTGCAAGCCTATATTGTTGGAGTGCTCACATATCAAAGTATATCTGCTTGAAGTGATTAACTGTTTTTCAAAGTTTCATTAATGGTAGTACTATGTTTATATATTTAACAGAGAAAATACATACAACAAAAATATAGATAATTGTTGTAAATGTAGTTACTAGTTAGCTCTGGTGCTGCTAATTCATCTATAATAATTATTCACCTTCCTTTCTCCTGGCATCAATTCAAACACAAACTGGTTGTTTACAAAATGACATCATCAGAGATCAGCAACTAGAAAAGCATAAATGCCGATGTCCTGCCATCTTTTACTCAATATTGGCAGATATGGATCTTTGGTTGAACTTTATTGCACACTGTGATGGTCAATGTTAATTAATCCAAGATTCACATGCATGCTACACCGTGAAGTATCATACCATCTGTATGGATAGCAGGTTTGACAATGGTCCGCTATCCCACGAGTCCACGATTATTCTGATGTCTGTTCTTGTTCCCTTTGTGTCACCAGGAAGGAGTTTGTCGAAGGATGCAAGGCCATCCAGGCCGACAGCCTCGAGGGCATCTGCTCGCGGTTCCCCGTCATGCTGCTGGACGCCAAGGGCGAGGAGAACTTCAAGGACCTGTACCGCTTCACTTTCCAGTTTGGCCTGGACGCCGACGAGGGCCAACGCTCACTGCAGCGCGAAATCGCAATCGCCCTGTGGCGCCTGGTGTTCACCCAGGACTCTCCTTCGATCCTGGAGCACTGGCTGGACTTCCTGTCGGAGAACCCCTCAAGTATTCGGGGCATTTCGAGGGACACGTGGAACATGTTCCTCAACTTCACCCACGCTATCGGGCCTGACCTGAGCAACTACAGTGAGGACGAGGCCTGGCCCAGCCTCTTCGACACCTTCGTGGAGTGGGAGCTGGAGCGCAGGAAAAAGGAGGACGAACAGGCACTGACAGAAAAGGAGGAAGAGGGGAGGTGTACTGAGGCGGAGTGTTCTCCCACCACAGATAGACTTGAAACGGAGGGAAGCCGCGGCTCACAGACGTGGGGGGGTCACTGACCAGGAATCAAGAAATAAGGGAGCGCACGATATGATCTACACCTGAACTGTACATCTGTGACTCGTTGGGATGAATATTAGTATTATTACAGTTGTTCATTTTGTTCTCCTTTTCTCTACGGGTGGGATTCCTGCTTTGCACCCTTTTTTTGTTTTTTTGAAAGGGCTCTACGAACTGTGATTTTCAAGCACTTCTATTTAAGTTATTTGACCATTTCTTTCTCCTCCCATGTGTTTTTTTTTTTAAGTTGGATATGTGGTCCATTTCCACCTCCATCTACCGACCATGACCAGGCAGAGGTAGCGCTTGATTTTAAAAACTGGTGACAGAGAGCCATTACTGTTTCCCCACAATTTATAATATAGACCATTCACTCTAACTTAATGACACTGCAGATATGTTTAGTACAAGGATAAAGTGAAGAAGTGACATTTTGGCAACCTGTCCATAAATATTTTTACTATCAAAACATGAGATTAACCAAAAGGGTCTGGGTCAGTGACATCATCTTGATTGGACTAATCAAGTTAGATTTTATGCTTTTATCTTGGTGCTGTAAAGACAAATTTGCTGCATTTGTGTCGCCTTCACAGCTGCATGGCAAACAGTAATGGATTAGAATTCTGTCACATGGGCATTTAGTTTTTAACAAGAATACAACGTTGAAATACCTATCTAAATCCAAGTTGAGGGTAACTGTGTGGAGTGTTTTTTGAGTGCTACCGGTGCAGCGAGTGACTTAACCTGTGCAGCTGGCTCTGCTCCCTTTTGACCTCTTGCATCTTCCATTTTGATGTCCACCTTCTTGCAACAAACGGTTAAGTGTGTGCAACACAATGATGCTGGCTTTTCTCAGATCATATGGCTCATTGGTCTCATTTTAGGAAGTCCGTAACCCACAGATAAAGCTGTAAGCTCTGGTCATTTATCAACAGACGATGCCTACTAAACTTGCGTTACATTCATGACCATTAGAATGGGCTTCACACAAAGCTTTTATTGTTTACCTTGAGAGTCATCACATCCTTGGTCTTCGATACATTTAAAAGAAATTATGCGTGCATCACAAATATTGTTGACTGCTGCTTGTAATGGTTGTAATGGATTGCACAAAACAATGGCATGCTTAGTCGCTATACTTGCAACA
This sequence comes from Liparis tanakae, assembly GCA_036178185.1. Lineage (NCBI taxonomy): Eukaryota > Metazoa > Chordata > Actinopteri > Perciformes > Liparidae > Liparis > Liparis tanakae. The sequence continues at coordinate 4,515,694 of CM070105.1, read as the reverse complement.
CTTTGCAGAAAGATTGATGTCAACCTAATGATTTTAATCTCAAACCTTTTCCCAAACTAGATTGATTTGAAGTATACCCTAGGGTGAATGTAAACAAGGCATGCTGGCTAATCAAGAGTCCAGTGTGGTAAGAAGGTGGCCATAACCTAATATGTTTGGTTTACATCTACAATGATTTTATTTCAGCCCCCCCCCCCCCCCCCCCGTCCTTTTTATATATAAAATGTATTGATTTATAATAAATAAAAACAGTGTTGAGTTTTTGACTGTTGCACCATGAACATCGTGTGATTATTTATGTATTATTTTTTACTTCAATGTCCCTATTGCTTTATAATCTCCTGCTGTGCTGATGCTGACATGCTTGCATACCAGTCTCCGATGCCCCTGAGGGTGGTTCTGCAGCAGCGGGTAGTGTGCAGGCTTGTCTGGATGTGGGCGCGAGGAGCAGCAGGCAGGGGGCGTGGCTTAAACCGACGCGGCTCTCGCCCCATTGGTGGACAGCTATCCTGGTTACTAACCAACACTACTGACTGGGCACATGAGAAAACACAAGAAAACTCGTTCATTTTAAAGCTAATGGCGTACAAAGTGTAGTTTAACAAGGACAGTAAGTATGTTTCTAATATTTACATGAACCAGAATTAAATGTGCGCGAATAGAAGAGCAAAAGCCTTTTTTGTGTGTAATTTAATGTTTAAATACATGCTAACGCTAACTAGTGAGTGTTTGTTATTAGCATCGATGCTAACCTAACTGCTTGCTAACGTTGCCTCTGCCACTAGCAGGAAATAATACCGCAATAAACTGTTAACCCGTTAGCTAGGTGTGTAATGTTAACAGTGAGAAATGTCTGACGTGTTCGCTGTTAATGTCAGACTCATCAATACGATGAGCAAACGGTACCACACATCTGTAAAAGCCCTCGATAAACGTAACGTCAAGCTAAAACCTGGTTATAATAAGATGGGTAACGTTCACGTTCGGCTCGGAAATAACGGATATTGTGTGAGTTGTCCAGCGGGTGGGGCAAAATTGTAAACAAACTGCATTCAAGGACATTTATGTTTTAATGTCGCATACCTCGGGTCTCTCATCTCTGTTCCCTCTGCAGTGGTGATCAAACTCCACACAGATGCAATGATCTCTTTGAAGGATCACCAATATGGGATATATAGGATTATGTGAGCAGCAGCTGTCTGCAGCCACACCATGGACAACGAGGTGAGCTTCTCGTCAGTGTCACATTTACATCTTCTGTCATATTACTCGACATGAGGCCATATATAGAAGCTTTGTGGTTTTCGGAGCAATACACAAAGCAACGCATGTCATATTTAAGAGCAGTTGTCTCTGTTTCTCTATTCTTTGTCACTAACAAGTATGCTCTATTCTTCCTTCAATTGTCTTCGCTTCTCTTCTGATATTAACAGATGCTGTAGCCTAGTTGACTTGTAGACACAAAGTAAGGGCTTTCTGTATTTCTTGGCATGAATGGCATGAGCTGTATGTAGGTGACTGTGTTATGCACACAACTGATGCTCCTTCCAAGACACACACATCTGTCACATTTACCACTGACTTTGGGTAAATGCCAACATGTCTAAGCCTGAAGCAGACAGACATCTGATGTTTTAATGTGGATGATTTCATTTAAATTGAGTCCAGTTGAGGATTGCTGCTGAACCCCGATGTATTTGTTTATTTCTTACAATGAAACACATGATCATGGGTGGCTTTTAAACACAAGTAGTCATTTGTTCATCACTCTCTATTTACATAACATTTCAAGTGATGGTAGATTGATAGTTGCATAGATTTGTGACACGTATTGTCAATGATGTGTTATTTATCATGCAAAGGCACAGTGTAGTCGCTCTAGTTCCAGTCACTGTGTCACCCCTGTAGTGTTCATAGCTAATGAGTACATGGTGGAACTAAGTAGAGCATGAATTTGACATGGCATGGATTCATAAGAATGTTGGGAGTATCTCTAAAGGGAGTATCTCTAAAGGTCCATGCTGCATCAGGTTGACAGTGAAAGTATGCATGACTTAAATGTTCTCTAAATATTGGCATGATCCAAAACATCAATGTCTTAGCGTGTCCACACACATTATATCTAGCCGAAGATAAATTGAAAAGAAAAGGTGTGTTTTTCAGCAGAAAATATGGATGGATGCGCATGATCTCCAACAATGTTAATGTTTAAGTACTGATCTGTTCTTTTTACATTTTTACCCTCATGACAGACACTTAATTAATATCTTCTACCATCCATGTGCCATGAGTGATTAAACAGCCACATCCGGCACCACAGACTACATTGCAAGTCACATAAATATGTTTTGTCTTATTTGTTATGTAACATTAACATCTTGACACATTGCATTAGCCGCATTTATGTTTTATTTACTCCAGAAGTCTGGATGAGCAAGTTGTTTGCTTTCAGTTATGCACAGAATAAAATGGATATTGATTGTTGTCTGTGATTGTAAGTACTGGTGCAACAATGCGGTGTATTGTGTATGCGGTCGGTTCTCCTCAAATAGCTGAGTGTGTGTGTGTGTGTGTGTGTGTGTGTGTGTGTGTGTGTGTGTGTGTGTGTGTGTGTGTGTGTGTGTGTGTGTGTGTGTGTGTGTGTGTGTGTGTGTCCTCATGCTGGTGTTCTTAAAGGAGGGTACGAAGTGCCAGGGAGAGAAGCTAGCCTCGACTGTGGACGACACCCTGGATGAATATTTAATCGCCCTCCAGCAGAAAAACAGGTGAAGTGTGAGCATCGGGCTGCTGGGGAGAGACAGATTAGTTTTCACAGAGGAGATATGGAACACCTCCATGACACTGATTAGTTCTTGGCTTTGAGATAAACTAAATTAGTGTGTGAACTGTGGTAGAGTGGAGGTCAGAATAGCTTTAAAATGTTTTGCGGCCTACTGTGAGTCTCAAACATGTGTCACATTGTTGGCCAGATCTGTACTTATATAACTGTAGAAGAAGTCAACTGTTTTCTCTGCTCCTCAGGATCCTAAAGCGCCTTAAATTCAAAGACTCCAGGGAGATTGAGTTGGAACAGCTTGAGCAAGGTTTCTCCATTTATCTTAACGGAGCCAATGCTGAAGACAACAGGAAGCAACCCAGGAGCTTCACCTCCTCACCTGTTTGGAGACATGCACGTACAGCAGGTATGCTGCTGCTGCTGGACTACGACAAACCTATAGACACTCTAAATTTGCAGTGTTATATAAGACTGTTATTTATTTATTTTAATGTGTAGAGAGAAATATTGTTCTCGTGCATGCAATATTTTTTTACACTGGAATAGAAAGTGCCATCTCATACTCATATTACTCATATTTTGGTTGCTTCTGTCATCTTCAAACCATATGGAGCGCGAGTTAATGGCCACCACTCCTCAGCTTGTAGTTCGCTTGGTATGATCCTTCCCAGTCCTAGTGAATAAATGATAGTGACAGTTGTAGCTGGCAGCCAGTTCTTCGTCCTTCCTCTGTGTGCCATGTGGACCATCTGCGTATGTGACTGCCTGTTCCTCCTCCACTGAGGCAAGAGGCTGCTGCAAGCTGCTCATGTTCTTCTCTGTGCCGCCGCTCATTGTCAGATGTCTGTCGAAGCGGCCGCAGATTGACTGAAGACGGCGGTAATGTGGAGCAGACCCACAGGAAGAGGAGCCACACTGCCCCAGAAAAAGTCCAGAGGAAAGAATGGGTGCAGGTAGGGCTCTTCTAATTACTTCATATATTAAATCCTGCAGAATACATGTTAAATATTTCCTCTTTTGGTCATATGTAGGATTCGGTCAGAATTCGAGCCGAGGGAGGACCAAGTTTGCGGATCTGTCCAGAAAATCACTACTCTGAGGATTTTGAGCCATATGAAAGCGTAGATATGGAGGTAGAGTCACGACGCCTACTCAGCCTGTATGGGTGTTTTTTCTTAGGGGAGGGGCTATGTGTCAGATTCAGCTGTGTGTACTACTTAGCAGTTCTTTATCGCTGCCATTTCCCAATCATCTAATCACCTTGTTTCCTGCAGTGCTCCAGTCCACGCTCGCCTCGTAGTCCCCGCGCCCCGAGAGACACCTGCAAGGTGTCCCACTCCTTCAGCTCCAGGCACGAGAGCCAAGCAGGCAATGCAAATCAGGAGCACAACGAGAAGGTGCTTCTCAACCCCGAGGAAGTGAAGGTGAGCAGAAGAAGAAACATGCCCAGTGTTTTATTTCATCATGTCAAGGTGGCATGAGATGTAGTGAATCATCTGAATGTGTTTCCTCGCCCTTGGGTGGGGATTTATGACATTTCTTCAGTGGCATTCGCACAAATCAAAGTGGAATGCTTAAACTGTCACCATACACATGTGTACAGTTGCGTCTCAAACCAATCGCTGACTCTGTGGATGCATGCATAATCGCTGACCTTTGCAAACTAGGTTCTGCGTCGGAGCCTGGAGGTTAGCATGCGGCGAAGCAACCGCGGCTCGGCGGGGGAGGAGTCCGACGAGGAATGGGTGGAGGAGCAGATTGAGAGGGAGGAGAGCACCGAGAGTCTCGATGAACTGGGGCTGCCTCTCTCATCCTCCAAGTCCTCCTCCAACCCTCGGCCCAGTGGCTCCCGTAGCCATTTTGACTCCTCAAACCTCATTGTGCTGGACTTTGGACCCTCAACTAAAGGTAGGTTTTAGCATCCACTTTCATACGTACATTTCTATTGATTTACGGGGTGAGTCTCAATTTCCCAGAGGGATTCAATCTCCTCCATATGGACTTCATCAGCCAACCGATAGCCCTGATTTTAAAATATCCTTGTTTTGATTTTCTGTATCATTCCAGGTCGTAACATTGAACGCTCTCTGTCTGCAAAAAGGAAAGAACACACTGACACCTTTATACCCACCAAGCCCATGTTGGTGAAGAGTAAAACATTAGATATGCCACCTTCCAAAGAAATCTGGGAGGGTCAGAGTGAGTCTTAACTAATGTTGAACGCTCTTAAATGTGAAGTATACCTTCCACCAATACAAGATCATAACTCCTATGCGTGGTGCACGATTGTTGTTTACAAGATGCGTGCTTCTCGCTTAAGGGCCGAGGAGTCGGGTGGAGAGGCCCCTGTCGGCAGCCAGAAAGCCGTCTGCCGAGGAGCCCGACCCAGAGGAGATGGCGTGCAGGGTGCGCCAGGCCATCCAGAGAGAGAACGACCCCGTGCAGAGTCCTGAGCTCTTTAACCGCAACACGGTCAGCCGGCCTCATGCCGTCCACGTCACTCTGCTACTTTAGGCCCCAAATTATTAAATTCCCCTTTTTTTATGCTCATTTAGAGGCACTGCGTGGGATTTTTAAATAGAGTGATAGTGTTATGGTTTATGGCTTAAGCGTATGCTTCTCTGACTCGTCTATGTTGCTTCCTCTTTATCCAGGGCAGGGGACACCAGATGACGAACGGCTTAGTGCACCGCAGCAGCCACAGCAAGGAGGAGAGCAGCGTCACTGTGGCCATGCAGAGGATTACGCTTCTGGGCCCCGGGTACGCTGACAGCACGTTGCACCTACATACACGGTTGCTATGGGGACGACGCACATCGGTTAGGCCATTTAAAGCATGTCGACTACCCAGCTGTCCGCTAGTTAGGGAGCTAGATGGCTCATTTTCTGAGCCAAAACAAAGTTGTATACTATCTATCTGGCGATTAGCAATGTGCTACTACACTGTGACGAGCGTGTGTGGATGAAACAGTACGTTGTTACGTTTGACCAGAGATGAACCAGAGTCATTCAGCATTTATTTAAGACCAATCGACTAAAGAAATCTTTTTAGATTAGATTAGATTCAACGTTATTGTCATTACACATGTACAAGTAGAGAACAACGAAATGCAGTTTGGCATCCAACCAGAAGTGCAACAGAAGTATCCTAATAAATACATGATATACAGGTTATAAAAAATGCGGATATAAATATATTCTGGGGTTGTTAAACTAGTGCAAATATTCAGTGCATATTAACTCGATAGTGCAACAACAATTTTGAAATTGGACCAAGACAACCGAATAGTCAGAAAGTGATGGTGTGGGCACCCTCTGACAATGAAGAAATATTCATCATCACAGGCACTTATCATTAATTTGAAGGTCAGGCACCGGAGACGAAGCTGTGGAGCTGAGGATGTGATCCTTTTTCTCTTCAGGCAACAACAGAAGCTGCTGAAGGCCTTGGAGAAACTCGAAGCAGGACCCAACTACAACATACCTCAGAGTTTTAAAACGGACTACAGCAAGCAACCGGTGAGTCGGTAGCACCGTCTCGCAGCATTAATAATCCCAACACCACGGGTGTGATCGACACATACGTGAACCGAGGCACTTGTGAATGTATTTTTTAAAATAATCATTGCAGAGAAAGATATCCTCGGCTGAGGTCACCCCTGCGTTATACGTTACCATGGAGATCCTGTCGAACTGGGGGAACGCTTTGCAGGTCGGGCTGACGGAGTTGCAATTCTTCTGCCTCCGAAAAAAGAAGCTGTATGTGTCTCCTCACGACCTGGACATCAGAAACACCGACTACCCCGGGAATCTGGGGGCACTCGTCAACGGGAAGGTGAAGGTGAGCCTCCCCTCATTTAGCTACTGTCATCACAAATGCTAATTATTATTTGGATTGAAATAAAAAAATCCAGTCAATCCTTTTCCAGCATTCACAGACATTTTGTAGACACACAGTAGCAGGATTGCACATTAATTATGACTATTCCATTTTATTGTCCCGGTAGGCAGTGACGGTAAACAAGCGTGCACAATAACAGAGCTCTGAAGCTTTAATAACTAAATAAGATGCTGCGGTCGTTTCACATCTGTCTGTTGTGTAAAAGGCCTCTTACATACAATACTGCAAAGTGCAAACATTTGTGCAAACAAAATCTCACTATTTACATGAACAATGTGTTTTATTGATTTCTTTTGTCTATTCTCTTGGGTTAACAGACCACCAAAGAGCGTCACATGTGGACGTGCCCGCTCCACCCCCCCATCCAACTCTACTTTATCATCAGGAACACCGAGTGCTCTCCAGACTTCGGGATGTCTTGCATCAAAATCTGGAACTACAACAGAAGCCTCAATGTATGTGCTTTCTTTATTTATTTGTGGACTTTTGGTCAACAAAATGTGTTTCCACATAACTTTAGATTTTGTGCAGAGATTATTCATTTAGCTCTCTGTAGATCTCGAGGACATGAATCCAACATGCTTGTGCGTTGTCACGATAATGCAGGCACATGTTTGTGCGTGGTTCCGTCAGGGTCGGTCCGCTCTTATCATTGGCCGGCTGAGCTGTCAGTCACACTGTCCTAATGTGGAACAGTGAGAGATTAGCCCCAGAGGATTAGTGTGTGTGTGTGTGTGTGTGTGTGGGGAAACGTGCGCTACTGCCTCTCAACCTCACTGCTGTTCATAGAGGGCTACAAATACCCCGCCGTATCTCTTCCTATGTTACCATAGTGATGTCTTGAACCTGGAAGGTAAGGAGCTGCTGGTGGGGAGTAGATTCTAGGTTAACTGTAGTTTACTGTTTCGGGGATTGAACAGATTTGAGTTGGGCTTCAGCCATGACTTCGGATCTGAGTGCTAATTACTGCTAACTTAGAGAACTCTTACTCTGCATGTAAATGTATCAATTATACGTTACGGACATTTCCCAAGTGATATCCAAAATCTTGAATAAATCAGGCATTTTGTAGCGTTTTTAATAAATAAATTGAAGTTCTGTTTCTTTTTTAGGATCTTGACATTGGTGCACGGCATATAAAGCTGTACCTTAACAGCACCTTGGTGTTTGAGGGTGAGCTGGAGAAGGGCTGCGGCAACCAGGTCTTCGACTACAGCACTACAATTGACCTCCAGGATCTCCAGGTTTCAGACGCCTTGTTTTCCAGCCCTGTGACCTCGGGACAGAATGTACGGGCGACCAGCCCCCAGCACCACGAGGACAGGAAGGGTGGGGAGGGCAGCAGCACCCAGCACCAGCGAAGTTGGAATCAGCAGCCATCAGACGCGGGCCAGGCGATGATGGACATGCAGGAGAAACCACACACACTGCTCCCACCCATCGCTCCTTCCCCGGCCGCGGTTTCACCCTCAACTCGTTGCAGAAACTCTTCTGACCCGTCGGTCTCAGAGGAGCCTCTCTCTCAGCCGCCTGCGCCCATGGAGCAGACGGTCACCACCCAGCCGTCCTCCTCCCGGGTGGCCCCACAGTGGCTGCAGCCCCTGAACAGAGGCGCTCCGGAGGGCTGCGAGGCCAGCAGGGAGCGGCCCCGGTGGCTGGTGCCTCAGCACTCCGCAGAGCCCAAATCTCCCTCGGCCTCGCCGTCGTCCTCCTCGATGCTCCCGGAGCTGCCGTGTAACCCTGGCCGGGTGTGTAGGGTAATCGAGGGCGCAGCAAACGGGGGTCAGTGGAAGGCGGACTCTGACCTGCTGGAGGAGCTCGCGGAACAGAAGTCGGACCGGCCCGTCAGCGGGCGCCGGAGCTCCTTCCGAAACAGTGCCGTCAGTGCAAGGCACCCAGAGGAGCCGCATCATCAAGCTGCTGCGCTGTCAACCACGGGTAGGAATGTGAAAGTTATGATGCCAGAAACAAAGGGAGATTTTTATGTCAACATTCTGCTTTGGTTTTGTGCCGTATTTCACAAATTAGGGCTCTCAGAAGTTATTAAAACTCTGGTTTTAATGTAAAAAATCTCTTAAAAGGATAACTTATTTGTTAGTTAACTCTACCAACTCCCAAACAAGGAATCGGAAGAAAGACTTAGCAGTGCGTCAGTGTTCTTCATCAAAATACCTAAAGGCTCTGCATGAGTACTATCTTCATCACAGAGACGGAGGAGATGTTTAAATGTTGAGGCAGTTTACAGTCCTACAAGAAAAAGGCTCATCTTAATTCTTAGTTCCGCTTGTTCGTGAATAACATCAGTCTTTCTGTATTCTCCAGAGGAGCCAATGTCGCTGATGAACACGAGCAGGAGGCAGCACACCTCTCTCAGGCAACAGGATGACACCCTCATGGAGTCCTGGGACTCTCTGACTAAATTCAACCAATTCCAGCGCGGACGCATCTCCAACATGGGATTCGAAGGCGACATCTTCGACGAGTTCCTCCAGCGCCAGGGCCGCGGTCCACCGACAGTCCCGGTCAACCTCTCCACGACACCCAGGAGCCCGCATTCCCCCGTCTTCGCGCAGGGGGCGCTGTGCGAAGGCCTCGACGACGATCCGTCCGCGGAGCGGGAGGACGAGTTTGAGATCCCCGTGCTGCCGCTGGGCCAACGGCTGGTGCTCAACATCCTGTCCACCTGGGGCGATCGCCACTACGTGGGCCTCAACAGCCTCGAGGTGTTCAGCTCCAGCGGAGCGCCGCTGCGGCCCGCTCACATCCGCGCCGACCCGCCGGACATCAACGTCCTCCCCGCGTACGGCAAAGATCCGCGCGTGGTCACCAACTTGATCGACGGTGTGAATCGTACCCAGGACGACATGCACCTGTGGCTGGCGCCGTTCACGCCCGGGCGCAGCCACACCGTCTTCCTGGACTTTGGCGCTCCGTGCCAGGTGGCCATGATCCGTGTGTGGAACTACAACAAGTCACGTATCCACTCCTTCCGAGGGGTGAGGGAGGTAGAGATGCTGTTGGACGGGATGTGCATCTTCAGGGGCGAGATCGCCAAGGCTTCCGGGACCCTGTCTGGAGGTAGCTGACCGCAACGGCCTCACACATCGTGTTACGCTCCTTGTGTGTGTGTGTGTGTGTGTGTGTGTGTGTGTGTGTGTGTGTGTTGCTTTTGATCCAGCTCTTCATTTGTTCCCACTCTGCTGCTACTTCAGAGTTGGACCAATTTGGTGACACCATCCTGTTCACGACTGACGATGAGATCCTGGAGGCCATGTCTCGTTATGATGAAACCTTCCTCGGTGACGCTGAGGGTCCTGAGGGCCTGGCGGCGGAGGAGGAGCTGCAGAGGCCACGCACCGCGGATGGAGAGGGGGAGGAGAGACCCTTCACACAGGCTGGCTTCCGGGAAGAAGACTTCAAAGTGAGTCCATGGCTTATCAGCACTAGGGGCAGTTGTGTTTGCCTTATTTCCACCTGTGACCCCAAACATTCAATTCATCAGTTCAGCTCAATTCAATTTAAATTCATCGTGCAGGAACTAAACTGTATTTGTAAAGACGGTAACAGGCATCAAGAGTAAATTAGCCATCGCAGCATCTAGAATACAGTGTCACACTGTTCTAGTTTCAATCTATTTACATGTCGTCTTAGTTAAAACTCCACCTCAACCCCACTGTGAATCAGTCCGAGGACAACATGGAGCTTATTCCTGGGATGTACACCGGAAAGTGTGAGTAGATCCTCGGCATCCCGTCGTCACATGACCGGTTTCTCTGTTAATGGATCCTCCTAATGGCGTCTCCCTCCTTTCCAGGCCTTCGACTAGAGCTGGTGTTGACGTGGGGCGACTCCCACTACATGGGCCTGGCCGGTTTGGAGGTGGTGGGGAAAGACGGAGAGAGTTTACCCATCGACCTCAGCATGATGGCGGCCTCTCCCGGGGACCTGAATGACCTGCCCGAGTACGAATGCGACCTGCGCACACTCGATAAGTACGCCTGACACTATGCGGAGAAGGTTGAATACACTGTTGTTGTTTTTTTCATGTACCGTAGAATAATGTTTATTTTTGAGCGATCATTTCCTCCTTCTACTCTGAGTATGAATACATGACATGTGACTCTCTTACACCCTCACTTCCCCTCACGGATCATTTCTGTGTGTCTGCTGTCGGCTTCAACGTCTGTTTTCTTTACAGACTTATAGACGGCCACAACATCACCACTGATGATCAGCACATGTGGCTGATCCCGTTCTCCTACGGAGAGCCACACACCGTGAACGTGACATTCAACAAGGCCCAGACTATTGCTGGACTCCGTATCTGGAACTACAACAAGTCCTCCGAGGACTCTTACAGAGGGGTGAGGAACTGTTTCTGTCGGGTATAAATGATGGAGCCTTGTCTGTCGCTTCAGGTGGAGCCAGAGATCAACTCGTGTGTCGGGAGGACATGGATTAGATATTAGTTTCCATTCAGGAGACGATAATAAAACATATTTGGTTCAGGTGAAGGTGATCCACGTGTTCATGGACGATGTCGCCATCTCCCCACCGGAGGGATTCCTGATCAGGAAGGGACCCGGTAACTGTCACTTTGACTTCGCCCAGGAGATCCTCTTCATCGACTTCCTCCAGACGCCCACCGACAACCGGAGCACGGAGGACTTCCACAAGTAGGAGTCGTACATTCAATGTACACCAACTGCTATTTCATGCTGAATTTTGGGGAAAACTTGCACTTATTTTTAATGTTGTCGTCTCTAATTCAGAGGACGCTCTAAGAGGCAAGAACAGGCCAGCATGGACTATGAAGCTCCCATCATGCCTTGCGGATGTATCCTGACATGCAGTGGATGACATGATACCTAATTCCTCTACATGCAGCCATGTTTTGTGCCACAGTAACGGCTGGTTTACACCCCTGTCGGGCTTTAATGATAATTGCTTTTCTATTATTGTTTCTAAATATAGGTGTGTGTGTGTGTGTGTGTGTGTGTGTCGTCATCGATTCACAGAAGATAGAGGATCTGTTCAGATGTTTGTGTCTGAAAAATCACTCCAACATTCATTAATCCCAATTTCTACAGTGGGATTTATGACATTTATTTAAAAAAAATCATCGACAAAGTCGTGCACACTTTCATGGTCACTATTTATTTATTTATTTATTTTGTAATTATTATTCAACTCCGTTGAATGATAGCGGGTAAAGTGCATTATAATATATATATATATAGTGAATGACTTGGACGTTCATGTTATATTCCTTGACCTTCACGCATCAGTCATCTTTCAGCTGCAGCTGTTAACGACCTGGGGCGACCCGTACTACATCGGCCTCAACGGCCTCGAGTTTTACGACCAACACCACGAGAAGATCGGCCTCAGTGACAACAGTATCCTTTCCTCTTCGAGTTCACGTTGCCCGTCACTTGCACCCGCCTCCACAATCCCGAGTATAAAACCTCCTCAGCGCGACATCCGTCAGACATCGCCGCTTTTCCCGACAGCGTGAACGTCCTGGAAAACGTGAGCGGAGACGTGAGGACTCCGGATAAATTAATAGACGGAGTCAACAGCACCCACGACGGAAGGTGCATGTGGTTGGCCCCGATGCTCCCCGGACTGGTGAGGATCTGAGAGAGAGTGTGTTCAGCTGCCGCTCCCGGAGGAGAGCGCTCCATCACGTCTGTGAGCGTATCGGTTGTTTCCACGCAGGTGAACCGTGTGTACGTCGTCTTCGATCGGCCGGTGAAGGTGTCTATGATCAAACTGTGGAACTACTCCAAGACGCCACAAAGGGGAGTGAAGGAGTTTGGGGTAAGCCTCTCCGTCTGCTGTGAGATGAGCAAACTCTTTATTTTTTACAAGTGCAGCAACTGGTCCGCCCCTCTGTGTGAACAGCTGTTGGTGGACGACCTCCTGGTATATAACGGCGTGCTGGACAGCGTGAGCCATGTGGCGCGAGGCATCCTGCCTACCTGTGATCCGGTGGTGCCCTACCACACCATCCTGTTCACGGACGACGCCTACATCGCACACCGCGAGAAGAACACCGTCATCAGGTACCCCGTGCTTTTTAGGGTGTAGATCATGGGTGTCTTACTCATTTTCACCGTGGGCCACATCAGCATCAAAGGGTTGTAATGAAATGTATTAAACTTCTTAACTACTCAAACATATTGGAAAATAACTCTTTGCATTTGATTATTGTTTGTGAGTGTAAACATATTGTACATAAGAGCATTTCTCTAATATTATGACAAATCTATTTCATTTGAAACCTTCAAAATAAAGGATATCTTCTTCAAGACATTCTTAAATGTCTTCAAGAAGAGATGATCCTATGTCTTTCAACTCGTCAGGGGCCACATAAAATGATGTGGTGGGCCGGATTCGGCCCACGGGCCTTGTGTTTGACACCTGTGGTGTAGATGAATGATCTCTTTTCTTTTCTTTTTTTCACACTTTATTTTATTGAGAGTAGGCTCAGGGATGCAGAAGAAGATGCACTCTGATGAATATCAGCAACCAACCATTAATATCTTTATCGATAAATACAGAAGGAACTAAGACGTGGTTTTTCAATTGAACCCTTTCCTCCCGTTTTGTTTTTCGGGGGAACACAGATGGTTGAACCCATGTATATCCCTTTTTATATCCATTGTATTCACTGCAGCCCTCGTGGGAGCAGACACGCCCCCCAGTAAGTAACAGAGCTTGTGAAAGCCTCCCCAGCACCCCCCGGTGGTCAATCCCTGTAATGAAGATTCCTGCAGTGACCTCAAGATGTTACCCGCCATCCCACACACCCTCCTTCCCATGCACTTGACTTGTGATGCCCCAGAACATCCTCCCTCCTTTATCGCCTCTCTCGCTCCAGTATTTGGGCTCAAAGTTTTGAGTTGTTTCAGTTCTCATAGGCGCCACCGATTTTGCTGACATGTTATCTGCCGTGTCTTTGTTGCAGTAACTACGTGGAGGACCAGGATGTAAAGATGACCAACGAGAATCAGATTGTGCATCACAACAACAAGAAGCAGACGGCAGATCCAGGTGAAACAATCAGACGTTTTCATACACAGTGCTCGTCAATCATCATCTGTACATATTAGTCATATTGCTGTGTCCTAATTCTTAACTAAAAGCTCCTTTGCTCCGCCTTGTTGCAGCTCTTCGGCCTAAAACCTGCATGACTGACGGCGGGAAACTCGGAAAGAGGAGGTACTAACGGACAGACAGCGGATCTGAAAGAGAGGAAGACTGTTTGAGCCCAATGGACCACTTCAGTGGGCCACTTCTCAACGTTTACTCTCATTAAAGACCCAAAGCAGCCGTGGTTTGTAATGGTAGCTCACAAGGGCCACACTGAAGAGAACAGCTTGCATAGATAACAGTACACAGATACACACACACACACACACACACACATACACACACAGGATTCCACTTTGTGGTTAGATCCCCCCCCCCCCCACCCAGACACTTTATCCTGAACCTGTACTGTCTGCTGCCCCCCCCCCCACCCCCTCCACAGTGCCAGGATGAACCGGCGAGGCTGCATTTGATCAGTCTGTTATTGTGCCTCGTACTCAACACTATATCCGCGGCTGCTACGTGTGACTCGTGTGCTGCATATTTAAAATGCTGCTTGTGGCGTGCAAATACTTACAAAATAAAAACTGAAGCTCCGAGGCCACGTGAATACACTCTGGCATCAGGGCGTGGCCGATGTGACGGTTATCATGAATGAATCATAGCCACTGATAAGCCTTCGATAGTCAGCTCTCTGCCTCCATGAGAACTGACTCACTTCACCCCATCGTAATGCTATGCAGACACTTATTTATAAATATATATACATATTAATGATTTATAGCTGTTGGCTAATATATTTACAAGCCAAATGCTTTTACTTGGAAGTGCTTGTGGAGAGATTTTCACAATTAGGTCAGCAGATTTTTTTCTGCTTTGCATCAAGGTGAAAAACTAATTGTTTGCAATCCAAGTGACCTTTTATCAAAGTGGATACACGCGGAAGATTTTAAAGGGTGGCAGACATTTCATTAGCCATTGAAGCTGTTTTAGAAATTTGGTTGGAAATAGAAGAAAATAAATCTACATTTGCCAATTTCGATTTTTCAGTAGATTCAGTAACGGGCAACTTCTAATATGCAAATACTATAACCTTACCTCAAATTGAGAATAATTATCTTTTAAAAAGGGATTCATCTGATTCTACCTTCACTATATTTCTTGGTGATTGATGTTGTACTATTAATTCATTCAATATTTACTGTACTTGTTGCATGGGAAATTAGCTGTTATCTTTAATTGGTAGACATTTTTGTTTGGAGGAATTTTTATCCTTTACTCATGATGGGAGTAATTGTATACAAAATGCACTTTTATGTGTTTTTATTTCAGTTCAACAGCAAGAATGTTCATTATTACTCCCAGTCCTGCTCTATGTGTGACATTTAGGTTTTTTTTTGT
The DNA here is from genome assembly GCA_036178185.1 of Liparis tanakae. Lineage (NCBI taxonomy): Eukaryota > Metazoa > Chordata > Actinopteri > Perciformes > Liparidae > Liparis > Liparis tanakae. Next base: position 4,500,518 of record CM070105.1, on the reverse strand, counting down.
ATTTAATTATTTTTTAAATCTTGATTAAACATGTATATTTAATAATAATAATAATAATAATAATAATACTAATAATAACCATTGATTTATTATTTGATGTTGGTTTATTTTAAATGAGTAGAATAAAGAATAAAAAATGGTTGCCGTGAACTGTGAACTTGTGTGGACTTATGAAAAGATATCTTTTCAGACATATAGCTTTGGAAATGGCAGTCCCAGATTCTTCCTGGAAAAGTCGTCTCTCCTCTGGTCATCCCATTATTAGTCATAAAGTACACACACTTACACGCACACAACAAGCAGGTTATTGATACAGATGTATTTATATAAATTATATATTTTTGTATTAATTATATTATTTGTCAACGAGTAAGTGAAATAAAAAATATAAATGTGTACGCACGCACAATAATATGTACGTACACGCACACAACAAACAGGTTATTGATACAGATTTTTTTTCATATATTTAATATTCATTAAACATGTTATACCTACGTATATGTTGTATTAAATAACAATATAAAATTAATTATTTATTGCTTTAATGAATAATTTATGAAAAAATAAATTATATTATTTATCAACGAGTAAGTGAAATAAAAATAAAAATAATCTGTACGCATCTAGTAGCTTGACTGCATAAGACCTGTTTGCAAGTCTAGTTTTAATCTCGTAATTTTTTAAATGTCTTTAATAATTCACTTGTTTGTTTCGGCTTGTAAATATTTCAATATTGTTCATTTTATATTCAGAAGTGAGAGACGAGCCCTCCACTGCATAATCCCGGTTTGCAAGTCTAGTTTTAGTCATTACATTCTTGAAATGTCTTTAGTAATGCATTTGTTTGTGTTTGTATTGTCCCTGTAAATATTTCAATGGTTGTTCATTTTACATTTAGAATTTTCTTTTTTTTCTTCTGCTGATTGTGTTTGGACTTGTTCGCCTCGGGGCTAATGTCTGGTGAAACCTCACCTGTCTGTACAAGTTAGGTTCTCAGTTGTCAAACTATTGGTGAGAGAGGAGCATCAGCTGCACATGTCTGTGTGTGTATATATCATTTACACTGTGATTTAATTGGGATCTGGTCATTGCGAAATGTAAATGGGTAAGAAACATTTAATTTCCACTTCAAGAGTTGGTAAAGACGCACTGGCTAATATCTTTTCATTTATTTTTTCAAAAGTTTAGTTTATATTCATTTGGAGGAAGTAACTTATGTTTCTTGTTGGACCGATCCAAAATCCTATGAACACAAAAATACAATCTTTGTATTGCTTTCATAAAATAGCCAATCGTCAGGTATCATGAAAGCTGCTGACTGAATGAAGCGCTGCTCTGCAGGGACACTTTTCTTTGAGTTTGTCCTCGTGTTTTCCACCATGGAGAAACCTCCAGAGCAGTTTATAACAGATCCTCCCTACCACTGAGGAAGCACTTTGAAATAAAATGCTCATTAAGACTGTAAACACGGCTTCTGTCTGGGACCCTTGATGGGTACAGATTACGTGTTTCCTAAAGTGTTGCCGCCCTCTCAAACCTCAATCCTGTGCCCTTTTGGAGAGAGAGAGAGAGAGAGAGAGGAGTGAGAAGCTGGTGTGCACATTAACGTTCTGTTGGACACAATTTCTATTTGTTTGCATGTTCCTTTGTTTGTTATCCGACTGGGAAAAGACAACGAGGACAAAATCGGAAAAACGCTTTCAGGATCATCAGAGAAGGTAGGTGTTGTTATTCTGAACCGGTTTAATGTGGAAACTTCAGACAGACAAGTGGCTCAGCCAGCTGCACACAAGTAGCAGCTTGTAGCAGATACAGGCTGTAGTCATAAAGTCACTAATAATCTCCTACTGTTGGGTTCAACTGTTTTCTCTTTAAGATCAAGTGTTGAATTAACCTAAACCTGACCTACATTGGATTTCTTAATACAGGCAAATGTTGTTATTTTATTCTTTTAGTGCTTATATCTATTATGGCAGGCGGTATAATCATATCTAATTTTTGGTTTCAGGTCATTGGAGCGGGAACCTCTCCAATGTGGGCTCATAAAGCTGGAATCGACCGTTGACCTGAAGATTGGTCCGGTTTCACCATGAGTCACGAATCAATTCCAATAAGACAGTTTAGTTTCCTTCTTGAACCAGAAGCGTTCGGGTGGATACATTGACGAGATTTTCTTTTTAAAGAGCCATATCCAGAAGACGAAATCATGGGCGAATGGGGCTTCCTCGGCGGACTCTTTGACGGCCTCCAGGCCCACTCGACGATGCTCGGCCGTTTCTGGCTCTTGCTCATGCTTGTCTTCCGGATTCTGATCCTGGGAACCGTCGCCAGCGACCTGTTCGATGACGAGCAAGAGGAGTTCGCCTGCAACACCCTGCAGCCGGGCTGCAAGCAGGTGTGCTACGACATGGCCTTCCCCATCTCCCAGTACCGATTCTGGGTGTTCCACATCGTCCTCATCGCCACGCCGTCGCTGGTCTTCCTCATATACGTCATGCATCACGACAAGAAGAGGAACGCCCGCTCTAAAATCCGCCGAAATAGCAGGCGGGAATACAGGGAAGGCCTCCATTTGAGGAGGATGTACGTCGTCAATGTGGCGTTCCGCATATTCGCGGAGCTCGGCTTCCTGGCCGGCCAGTGGAGGCTGTACGGCTTCAAGGTGGAGGCCCAGTTCCCCTGCAGCCGCTTCCCCTGCCCCTACACGGTGGACTGCTTCACCTCCCGCCCCGCGGAGAAGACCGTCTTCCTCTGCTTCTACTTCATCGTGGGGGTGATATCGGCGATCTCCAGCTGCGCCGAGCTTCTCTACAGCTCCTTTAAGTGGTTCTGCTGCACGAGCCGGCTGCCCTCGGCCCCGGAGGGCTCCTGCGTCTGCCACAACCTCCACAACATCAAGCATGAGGAGGAACAGGAGGAGGAGGAGAAGCCACGAGGAAGGACGGCGTCGGAGCCCGGCAACACAAGGCCGAAAGAGGGATCGCTGAGGGGCGGCGCCAGCAGGAAGGTCTCCGGCGTCGGCCACAAGCCCAGGGGAGGCAAATATGTGAGCACCAGGATGTTCATGGTGTGAGGCGGCCAGGACGATGCTCCTCGTGGCTCCTCGCTCTTTCGAGGATATCACATGATAACAAAGAATGGGTGTTTCATGATTGCAGACATCATGAGGAAATGCTCGGGAGAGGTCGCAGGAACAGGAAGTGAGCGCCGACAAAGGCCGGCACGCGTTGTTGATTTGTTTGCTCTCACGAATCAGACCGACCCGTAAACAGTTCGGGGGGGTGGAGCTTGATACACTTGTGTAGCACAGACTCTGTCTCTGTTTCAAAGATAACGGGTCGTGTGCCACGCCCTTCCTAATGGAACAATAGTGAACGTTGTGTTATTCCACTGATTTTGGGACATTGAAGTTAAAATCTATAGAAAAAGAATTGGTAATATATTTAATTTTCTTTGCACGATAAGATATGTATCCTTATCTTTTTGTGTTTAAGTGCACTGTAAAAGGTTAAATGGAAACTATATCAGAATGAGATTATTTGTCATCTGCTATTTTTAATCTATAAAATTACATTTTATTCTCTCACTGAAAATTCTATTTAATCTTTTTTTAAATCACTCTTCATCCAACCACAGTAATAGGATATGGTCCTTATTAACTCCATCACTTGGATACTCGTTAAACCTGCCTCATATCATCACCTGCAGAACATTAAAAATTCACTAAAAAATGTGTTTCCCTTATTATCAGATCAAGTTTTTATTAATAAAAAATGTTAGATATGTCTGGAGGTCATGTTTTTAACCTACCACCTTGTAGTCAGACGTTGACACCTGCACACACATAACAAAACACTATTCTCTCTCCCCGTTATAAGTTTATTTTATAAATGTATTTCTTAGGAAATCATCAGTAAAAGAATAATTCAATATAAAATGTAATGAATTTACAGGAATATATTCTGGAATAATATTTGTAGAAAACACTTTGATAACAACAGCATCACCAATCGTCTTCCCTTCCTCCTTCTACTCAGTGTTGTTTTCTGTCTCACCACTAGGTGGCAGCATTGGAACAGAAACAAACACGCCCCACTTGAATTATTACGCTCTCTTCAGCAAGATGACTTAAGTTGACACCTGACAGCCTCCACCCGGCTGAGTTCCCACTGGAAAATTTCTTTCCCGAGACCTCCGCATGACACCGCGTCGTTAATTTGTGTAAATCATGGAGCCAAACGTAAGGACCTGAATCTCTGTTCTGATTGGCTGCTGTATTTGCACGTGAGCGCGCTCTCAAACGCCGGACACGTGGTTGTCATTCGAAGACTAAAGCAGTCAGAGATCTGAGTAGCTCATCTAAACACACAGTAATCTATATACTCTCCAAAGAGGCTTATTTCTGACTCAAAAACACACACACACACACACACACACACACACACACACACACACACATACACACACGCACTGCATGCACATGCCTCCTGCTGTTCCCGGGATGCATCATGTATGCAGATTGCAAAGCGGTGCGGGCTCTTTGATGTTCATGGAACAGAATTCTAGATGTGTTTTATGTACCCGCTCGAGAGGGGAGGAAGGAAGGATGAAAGGAAGGATGCAAGGAAGGAAGGAAGGAAGAGGGACTCCAGTCAAAACTTTCCTTGTTTCATTTTGTTTGCCGTGCGTCTCCTCCACCTTTTCATGTCTGCCTCGTCAAAATGGAAGTCTAGCCTCTTTCCGTACTTCTTTACCTTCCTCCACAACTCTTCCTTTCTTCCTTACCCCCCTCTTTCGTTCCATACTTCCGTCCCATCTTGTTCTTCTGAATCTGGGAAGGCCTCAAAGAAAAATGTAGGGCATTTGTTTCCAGCGACTCCCTTCACACCGACTCGGAGAAGGCGATGGAAGCGATAACATCTTTCTCTGCATCTCTCGTCTCCTCCTCCTCCTCCTCTTCCTCCTCTGTTCTCTCTCCTCCTTGAATGAGACACTTCAGGGGCTCCCTTTGCTCTGTGGCTGTGTCCCCAGTCCGCTCGGTGCAGCTGACTGACACCTCACGAGCTCTCAGAGCGTCTCCCGTTCTGCCGAGTCATGTCGACAAGAAGCCTTTTCTTCTTTTTCAAGGCGGTGAATTCAAGAGACGTCACTCCAGACAGCGACGACTCACTCAGCCGCATTTCCCTTTGATTGGTTTATTTGCGGAGCAGTAATGTTGCTTACTTGGTTCCAGTCCCCTGCAAGATAAAAGAAAATATATTTTTAAAATGTGAAAAAAAACAACGGAATTCTCAACAATCTCCTCGGGTGTCCACATTTATATCCTTCGAAGGCCTAAAAATGTAAATGACACGGAAAGACTCAAGTACATATTCATTCAGCATTAGGCTCACATTATTAGTATTATGTTTTATTTTTTAATGGAAAGTATGCATTCAATTAGACAGATGTCTTTCAAATAATCCACATTGCATTTGCAGATTTTTTTAGATGATGCTCAATTTAGTTATGCACATTTAGAGCAATGGTCTCACTTTACTAAGATACATTTTATATTCATGCATCAGCTGACGGAAATCTACACTAAATTATATATATATATTATATATATATAAAAAATGTATAATAACAGATCTTTTTAAAAAATTCAAATCGATCCGACCTCCAGCTTCTCCCAGTCAGATTGCATTGTGGGGTCTCCTTTCACAACTGAGCACCCATTGGCTGCACACTCGCACACCAAACGTGGCATTTTTTTTAACGGGGACAATAAATATGAAGCTCCAAAACAGCTGTATGTTACGTTAGCGTAACATACATACATATATATATATATATATATATATATATATATATATATATATATATATATATATATATATATATCGTTTAGTGAGCATAACAGGGGACGGCAGGCAGATTGTGTTCACAACTGTTGAACTCGTCCTTTAAGCTAATGAAGTCATCCTCTGGTGATACACACACACACGCACACACACACACACACACACACACACACACACCTGTGTGAACGTGGTGTACTCCTGCGCTACATATCTGGCCTCATTTATGTCGCCATGACCTTCGTGACTTTTGACCTCTAGCCGGCCACAGAGCCGGTGGCCAAAGACAGCTTATATCTCTCTCCTCCCTTCAGAGCCGCTGAAGCGTGCCGGCCCCCCCCCCCCCACACACACACACATACACACACACACACACACACAGTTTATGGCGTCACTGAAGAGCTCGGGTCACCGAACATCACACCTCGGCACTCTCTCCCCTTCCCCCTCATCCCCCTTCCATATGTACCCCCCTTTATTTCCCTTTCCACAGGGTGCACATTGTGAGTGCAGTATTTACATTGACCATATTCCAAAACCCACTTCATCTTCCTCGACCCTTATTCATAACATATTGCGTAAAAAGGCCCATGACCTTGGGCCATTTAACCACATTGCCATATAGTGAGTGGATGAGCTGATTGCTCTGCCACCCCCCCACCCCGCTGACAAGATATCGCTCTGTTTGACAACGATGCTTCCTTGGCTGCGTTAAAGTAAACGATTATATTTCATTTGTATCATTGTTCCGTCTGGACATCTGGGTTTGAAGAGCTCTCCGTCCGAAAAACAAAACGTTGGCCCTCGGTCAGAGCCAAGAACATCAGGTTGCAATATTTTCACAACATTAACACGCAGTGTTTTTTGGGACCGGCAGACGTCACATGGTTCTGATTTCTCTTTCTTTTGACTTCTATCTAGTGTGTGTACAGTTCTTTAATATATTAGATACAAAGTTAACTCACTACTTTTCTGTGATTGGCTGTACCCGCAAACAGATTGTACAGAGTGCTGTGGAGGTGAATGGATGGAGAGATGGGAGGAAGTAAAGTTGGGAGGTTGAGCTTGTTTTGGATGTCCTCACGGCCCTTGTGGGAGATGACTGTGTGTGTGTGTGTGTGTGTGTGTGTGTGTGTGTGTGTGTGTGTGGTTCCCCTCCTGTGTGTGTGCAGAGCTGTCCAGAGTGGTGTGCTCAGCAGTCGTGCTCGGCTGCACACTAACGCGATGTGACAGGGTAGAAATACCAGTACCGACCGCGCTCTCGCCCACCCACACACACACACACACACACACACACACACACACACGCACACACACACACGCACCAACTCCACCCGCCACAGCCACCTCCATTACCCTCTCCCCCATTCCCTCTCTCTCTCCTCCGCCACACCCCATTGGCTGTCTGCCTCAGTCACTCCACGTCTTCTGCTCGGAGACAGCGACACATCAGCCTCCATGTCCCCCCCCCCCCCTTTATTTCAACCCCCAAAAATCCTTTCGCCCTGGTTGTTTGCTCACCAGCAGTATTACGGGGGGAGGGGGGTGGGGTGTTCTAATATGTAAGTGACTTATAGCGCAACATCCCATGTCGCAGCGCCACATTTCCATATGTTCATGCGCCCGGCCTCCTGAGGCAGCTTCCCCCCCCCTCTCCTCTGCTTACACTCTCTCCTTCTTTCCAATATCTCCGGCCTTTTAAACGATGAGCCGAGGTGACGGTCACAGCAGGGGGCGAGTCGTTTGACATTTGCACTTGTCGACAGTTTGAACTCTGACCTCTTGTTCCCTTCGCAGCTGGCGAGTTCAAGCTGATATGACAAGGAGAAAATTGAATGCCACGATCTTCTCGTCGTAAAGCGCTGGTGTCAAAAGCTCAAGAAGATGCCTTTCTCTTTAGCCTTCAGCGATGGTATTCGGGGAATAAAAGTTGACTTTTCATACAACCCCTTGCTTCACATATTCATAGCATGACACACATTTTAACGCCCAGATGCTGCTGGATATAAACATGAACTCTGGCGACTATAAGCAGCTCCACTGGAGCTCCTGAGCTTCTAGATGTGATTTCTGTAGATGGCATTACTCTAGCATCCAACACCACTGTAAAGAATCTCGGCGTTATCTTTGATCGGGACTTGTCCTTTAACTCCCACATAAAGCAAATCTCAAGGACTGCATTCTTCCATCTACGTAATATTTCAAAAATCAGGCACATCTTGTCTCAAAAAGATGCAGAGAAATTGGTTCACGCGTTCGTTACTTCGAGACTGGATTACTGCAACTCCTTATTATCAGGCTGCACTAATAAATCTCTTAGGTCCCTCCAGTTGATCCAGAATGCTGCAGCTCGTATTCTCACTAAAACTAAGAAAAGAGATCACATTACTCCTGCACTAGCTGCTCTGCACTGGCTCCCTGTAAAATCAAGAATCACTTTTAAAATTCTTCTCTTAACTTACAAAGCCTTAATTGGTGATGCACCATCATATCTTAAAGAGCTTGTAGTACCGTATCGCCCACCAGAGAGCTGCGCTCACTAAATGCGGGGCTACTTGTAGTTCCGAGAGTCTTAAAATGTAAAATGGGAGCCAGAGCCTTTAGTTATCAAGCTCCTCTTTTATGGAACCAGCTTCCACCTTCAGTCCGGGAGGCAGACACAGTCACCACATTCAAGAGTAGACTGAAGACTTTCCTCTTTGACAGGGCTTATAGTCAGGGCTGAATCAGGTTTGCCCTGGTCCAGCCCCTGGATATGCTGGTATAGGCTTATAGCTGCTGGGGATGTTTAGGATGCACTGAGCACCTCTCTCCTCTTTTCTTTCTTCATCTCTCCATCACACATGACTAACTCTGCTTTCTCCCCGGAGTCCTTCTGACTTCACGTCTCATGGGGTCATCGGACCCTATGAGACGGCATAGATTCCATCTGCTGATGGACCATCGATGGTTGGATCGTGAGTTCCTGTCGCCAGCTGTGCCACTGCCCTGCTGGGACTCCGGCCACTCCTCCACTTGGGAGGTCTCCAAACTCTCCATCGTGGAATATGCCTAAATATGAACTATTGATAAACTCTGTCAGATTCCTTGAATGTATTTTAACTCTAAATATGTCCTTCTGTACACATTACATCTATTGCATCTGTCCATCCTGGAGAGGGATCCTCCTCTGTTGCTCTCCTGAAGGTTTCTTCCCTTTTTTTCCCCCTGAAGGGTTATTTGGGAGTTTTTCCTGGTCCGATGTGAAGTTTTGGGTCAGGGATGTCTGTGTACAGATTGTAAAGCACTCTGAGACAAATTTGTAATTTGTGAAACTGGGCTATACAAATAAACTAAATTGAATTGAATTGAATAGTGCCTTGCTCATGCTCAGGGACATTGCTGCTTTACTGAGAGCGTTTCAATCACGAACGGGCAACAAAAGAACAGACGAGATCCCTCTCTATACACTCCCAAGGTTAAACGAAGATGCTGTATCTTTTCATTAAATGTATGTAATTGAAAAAGTTCACGTTCCATCTTTTTCTCATGTAAATGTTATAAATAATATCTCACTGTGAACGTATCGTCGTATCGTCGTATTCATCAGGGTCATTATTTATAAATTGGATATTTGGGAAACAAGGGAATATTATCCACTAATATGACAGATATGGTTTACACTGGAAATGCCAAATGTCATTTGTTATAAAAAAAAAACTTGCAGTGGACACAGAACAATGAAGGTGCAATCTGGAAGCAGTTCCTCAGAGTGATACCATTTCTGGTTCCATCAAGAACCATTAAAACCAGGGTTCTTTAGAGAACTATTTCCTTAAAGAGTAACTTCAAAGAACCTAATAATGGGGCCTCAACAAAAAATGGATCTTCAGTAGGTGATGGTTCTCTCGTAGAACCACGACGCCTTGTAAAGAACCATTTAAGAAGCTTTATTTTTTTGTTTGTTTAATATGTCCTATAAATAAACTTCTCATGCACCAGTGCAATGTAAAAATACTCTTTTACAATTCAATTCAATTCAGTTTATTTGTATAGCCCAGTTTCACAAATTACAAATTTGTCTCAGAGTGCTTTATAAACTGTACACATAGACATCCCTGACCCAAAACCTCACATCGGACCAGGAAAAACTCCCAAATAACCCTTCAGGGGGAAAAAAAGGGAAGAAACCTTCAGGAGAGCAACAGAGGAGGATCCCTCTCCAGGATGGACAGATGCAATAGATGTAATGTGACCAGAAGGACATATTTAGAGTTAAAATACATTCAAGGAATCTGACAGATTTTATCAATTTACAATTTACAAGTGAAAGTCCCCAATATATATATGTCTGACTGCTATTATGTTATCCATGTTATTGGATTGTTATTACTGACATATTCATGTCATAGTACAATTTCTTCGCAGTGCATTTTAAGTTACTATAGTAACTAATGCTGTATGTGGCATGAAGATAGTAAAAAGAAGTATAACATGTCATAAAATATCATAACCATAACCATCACCCAGGAGAAAGTCACCTGCTCCTGATTCCTCCATTGTCACTGGGAGAAGGTAAGAAAGTGCAGTTGTATTGTATTTATATTTAATGTTACTCATTTAATGCTATTTCAGTGGTAAATATATGTGCTTTTTACTCCACTGCATACACTTAACAGCTGCACTCGGTTATTTTTCAGACCCAGAATCGACATTAAAATCGATGTCTCCTTGTTTCAGTCGTTGAAGTGTCGTTAGCAGTTCCACTCATTAGTGATTTTATACTTTCTGCTAACACGTAATATTTTGAATGCAGGACATGTACTTGTTATGGGTTATTGGGTTATGTTTCCTCCACCGTGGGTGATAAAGATGAGAGAGAGAGAAAGGGACGATTAAGGCCACAGGAGGGACACCATTTCTCCCTCTCCTCGCCATTCTGACCTTTTATACAGAATAATCTATATTAAGACTGAACACCCTGTCTACATGTTCTTTCTGCATCACTCTCCCTCTCGCCTTCTCCTCTCTGTGGGCTTGTGTGCACTTCCCCCCCTCTCTTTCCTGCTTCCCTCTCTCCATCCTGTGTTTTTCCTCTCTCCTCGGGGAGGCGGCTGCATTGTGGATCACTGAGCTTCGAAGACACCGGCTCTAAAAATTGCTCAATTCTTCCACAGAGCGTTTTCGCCTCGAGCCGCCGGCTGAGAGGGACCGGCAGTTTGATATGATGCTGCAATTTTCTGTCTTGGAATTTGTCCTGTGAGCTGATAGATAGGGGGAGGGAGGGGTATAGGGAGCCTGATGCATTATTGATGTAAAGTGGTTTTATTTTGTCTTTGTCACAGATTTTCAAGTCATATTTGAAATCTTAAAGTAGTGCAAAGTTGACAATTTGTGTTGCACGTGGCGTGATGTGAAATTATCCGAAACATGGATCATCATTTGAAATGTATAAAGTGAGAGCGCTGATGGATGCAAAGCTCCTCTCCATCAGATTTCATCCACCATCGTGTAGGTTTCACAGCCCGGAGGCATCCATATTGGATCTTCTCCAGTCCAGTGGAGGTGTGGGATGGAAGGGAGGGAGGAGGGTGGAGGGGGTGGGGGGGCTACATTCTGGCTCCTTTCCAGCCTAGTGGGCATGAAGCTGGCCTCAGAGGCTCCTGGGATGCCCCCCCCCCCCACACACACACACCCTGTGCCTTACATTAACCAATTAGAGACAAGAATTGCTTAACTGGACATATAAAAGACTGCGTGCAGGCGGTGGGAATAAATCAGGGAGTATAACGGGAGTCACGAAGAAGCACCTTGGGAAGGTAGATGACAGAGAGAGGGGGCAGAGCGAGAGAGTGTGTGTGTGTGTGCGTGTGTGTGTGTGAGAACTGTGCTCATATAAAGCACAGGAAATATAACGCAGGCCTCGTCAGGCTCCATTGCATCTGATTCATCGGCCGTGCATTCCACACTCAGATGTGTGCTGCCGAATACACAGGCCCGTGATAGATGTTTATGAGCTAATGTCAATTTTCCTCTGTGAATTTACTGTCAGCGGATGATGCATGCACTCAATATCCCCGGTTATTCTTCTCATATATTCTCTGCAAAGGCGGAACATTGTCGCACGTCCACCAATAGGTGTCGTCATTGTCCAGCTTGTTGTCAGGGTGAGCTGCCCTTTCAGAACTACTGTGTGTGTGTGTGTGTGTGTGTGTGTGTGTGTGTGTGTGTGTGTGTGTGTGTGTGTGTGTGTAGCATTGTTGCCACAGCCCTGTCAAGAGAAAGTGTGACAGAGGCCAGGAACTGTTTAATTTGTGTCAACATTAAATGTGTTTTTATGTGCACAGACGTATGAATAAACAAATATTTGGGCCATGGACGCCGAGGCTTTGGTCCAGAGACGGCCGATGAGAGCAGGTGACAGGTGAAGGACAATGTGTGTACACAGTGTCACCTCACCCTTGGGGTTCAACCTTTATGTGTCAGTCAGTGTGTGTGTCTGTCTGTCTGTCTGTCTGTCTGTCTGTCTGTCTGTCTGTCTGTCTGTCTGTCTGTCTGTCTGTGTGTGTGTGTGTGTGTGTGTGTGTGTGTGTGTGTGTGTGTGTGTGTGTGTGTGTGTGTGTGTGTGTGTGTGTGTGTGTGTGTGTGTGTGTGTGTGTGTGGTCCTGTCCTTGCCCCGGTCATGCTTTTGTAAGTGACCCACATCAATTCATAAGGATTCTGCCCTTTTCCTAGGGCTGTCTAGGAAATGCGATGTGACATGTGGGATGAGCAAGACGGAGCAAAGGGAAAGCAGGAGGAGGAGGAGGAGGAGGAGGAGGAGGAGGAGGAGGAGGAGGGACAAAGAGGGATGGGTGAGGTTGTTGTCGGTAGATTCCAGAGAAACATCTTACAACATATTTCACGTTGCAACAAAATGTACATGAATGATCACGAATCCACCAATTATGGAAGATTGTGAATTATTAACTAATCAATCTGTTTGAGCTCCTCAGAAGTTTTCTTTATCAGCTTTTCAAAATGACCAGTAAAACCTGAGGAGAACAGCATCTTGTGTACCCTATCATAAATGTGTGAGTGGATGGAAAAATGTGAGAAATCTACGTTAACGTGTTTGCCGCTAGAATAGATGGAGAGAGAAGAGAAAATGTCATTGAATTCCCTCACACCGTTTGGACTGCTGCAGCCGGTGGTGAGCAGACACTCGTGCCCCCGTGATGGGCAGCAGATGAGAAAGAGGGCGAGAGAGGGACTGACAGCGAGGGAGAACATGAGTGAAGGTGGAATCTATTAGTGTGACGGGCCTCCCATGAAGCTGGAGATCTCTGGGGACGCACTCCGAGTGCTTAGCACCAAGAAGAAGAAGAAAAAATGACAGAGAGAGAGAGGGGAGACATGGGCGAGAGACATAGGACTAACATTTTTTGAAAATATGCCATAGATGTCCAGGAATGGATCTCTGTGCATGAACAGAAACCCCTGAGCTTGAGTTATCGTACAGCCTGGATGGAAACGTATGTGGAGATTAATAGGCCGGCATGTATATGCGTGTGCATCTCCCCCCTCTCTCTCTCTTGAGTGCTACCAGTATGAGTGTGTTCCATATGTATGTCACCTCCGATCCCTCAGTGAAACAAGGAGGGGCAAAGGGAGAGGAGGGGAGCGTGCGGAGACTCTACACCCGTCCATGGGTGACTGAGCATCTCAGACTTGAGGTGAGAAAAAGAGAGTTACACAGTTTTTTGGGGAGGAGGTGATGGATGAGAGTTGAGAGAAGGGGTTCTTTGGGGATGGAGGGATGGATGGAAATAATATTCTTTTAGTGGTTTCAGCTCCTCGGGAGAATTACTGTTTTACTGCTGACATTAGTACCTCCCTTTCTTTCTTTTTTCTTTCTTGCCTCTCCATATATTTCTGCCTCTCTCTCTCTCTTGACTGTCAGTCTCCGTTCGTCTCCCTTCACACTGCCCCACCCGAGTGTACTTTGACACCCAACTCCCTCTCGGCGAGGCAGAGGGGCCGGCCCCCGGCCTTCAGTGTCCTAGACCTCAGACATGTGACGCTGACCTGCTATGTTTTACAAGCCTGCAGTGCAGCGAGGGGGCCTCTGAGGAAAAGGGCTGCGCTCACCAGCAGCAGGAAACAGAGCACAGCTTGAAGGGGAGAAGTGGAGTGTGTATTTATGTGCGTGTGTATGAGTGTTAGTAGAGGTGGGGGTGTTCAGGAAGCAGCAATTCAAGATATGGGACTACGCTGTTAAAAAGAAATCAAGAAGTACAGCGTTTCCATGCGAGGCCGCGTTCAAACGTGTGGACCGCCTGAGATGGAAAGTCTTTGATCAAAGCAAGTTGGATTCTTTCCACCTGGCTGACGTTAGATTTTTCAACTCTTATTGACATGCTTAGATGAGCTCTGGCCTTAATCTCCTCTCCTTCACTCTCTCTCTCTCTCTCTCTCTCTCTTCATCTCCCTCGCAGGGCCTTAAATCTCACGCATCTGAGCCTTGTCTCCCCTCCTCTCCGACTCTAGTTTACTCCCAAATGAGTTGACCTTCACTATCGCACAGCTTGCTGCACGGCCGTAATCTATGGCTGGAGACGTATCCTGTTGCCCTCCCACGCAAACGCACACGCACACACTAACATGCTCACAAAAGAGACATCATACGGCAAAGTAAGGACATCAAAGATGATCAGGGATACTCACAGGCCAGTGTGGTCACACACAAGTACATGTACACACGCTGTACACACACACATTTGTCATTCCTAGGAGATTTCAGCCCATTAAACAAGCTTGCAGCCCGGTCCAGTCTCTCAGATAGCTGCTGCCCCCCCTTTGTTCCCCAAATCAGGAACAGCTGTGCTCCTCCACAGTTGTAAGTCACTCACTCAGTGGAAATTTAAACGCCATTAACCAAGCCCCTCACTGCTACCCCACCCCTTTGGTGTGTAGGAGAACGAGTGTGTGTCTCGCTTATCTGCCTCTGCACACAGACACACTCGTATGCTCACTTGTGTGTACACGTCGAAAGCCAAGATACCCCCTTTTGGCCCCGGCACAGCTTATTTGAGCCGACGTCTCTTAAAGCGGCCTCTCTTGTCAAATCATTGTTTTTTTTCAAGGAAAAACATTTCGAGCAAAGCGGCGGACTCATCTGCACGGTTCGGCCTCCCACACCTCGAAGACTATATGCCGCGTTACAGCCGTGAGTGGCTGGTGAAGTGGTGGGGGTTGGTGGGGGGAGGGGTCACGTGAGGTCATGTTGTGTTTGAGCGTGGAACAACAAAAACAAGGCCCCGCTGGAATAGCTCGCCGCTTGTCCACTTTCTTGGCTTAGCCAGCGAATTACTGTGCCAGGAAAAAAGGGGAAAGAAACACGCCTGGGGCCTTTCATAAGGCGGGCCCTTCAAGCTCACTCTATAGGCTGGACCCAGGAACCGCTCCATGCACGAACACACACAGCGGGCAGATGTTCATGGAGATGGACACCCAGGAAGATAGATAGACAAGAACATGGAGGTTGATATAGGAAAAGGGAGCAGGACCATGAAGAGTGGACACTTGGATGCCAAAAGTCAAACATATGGTTCTTTCCACTGTTTTTCTTTTGTCCCCTCCTCCACTCCTTCCATCTCTCCTCTATCTCCTGTGGAGATCTCTCATTTCCTGCAAGCCCAATGTTGATTTCATACTGGAGCTCAGGGCTTAGAGTGGGAGTCTGTTAGATGGGTAAGGGGGAGCAAGGGGGAGTTGAAGTGTGGGGGTATTTGAGTTCAAGCCAAAAACAACCTTCACCTCCACTTCGCTCAATTACTCTGTGTGGATTCATTTTAAATGCGAACATGCTGGTAGTGTTTTTTATACATATATTTTTTTCTTGACTCACCCTTCAACCCCACTCACCTCAACAACTGGGTCGGACTGCAGTGTTTTATCATTGGAAAGACAAGCTCATTCGGGGATGATGCTGTGATATCTTGCTTAAGAGCAGCTCCGCACTAGTCTTAGGGAGAGCACTAGTTCATTCACCTTCGCTGTGGAGGCTTCTCCAGGAGGCAGGCTTGTCCTCTTGTTGAACGTCTGATAATGGCCGCTATTAGCCTTTTCATTCGCAGTGAAGTCTAATGAGTTTTGTTCAGAGGAAAAAGATTAGCCAGCTGCACAAAGCATTTGTAGCATTTCATGAAGCAATGATGACAGCTTCTGCTCCACCATGGTCGCTTGTGTTTCATTCAGTAGTGAGTTAAAGGAGACGTATATCATGCTCATTTTCAGGTTCATAGCCTACTTGTTTTTGTTGTGTTTCTACTAGAGCATAATTACATCCTTTGATATTCCTAATACGGTCAGAAAAACTCAAATAGGGTACATGTTTGCCATGTGGGTGGAGATACTCAGATAGGGTCAGTTCTGATCGAGACGACTAGCTAACCTAGCTCGCTAACTACTAAATATAAACTTGACTATAGTGCAAGTGCAAGTGAAAGTGTTTATATAGGTTAACCTTAGGGAGAATGGTTAGGGTGCAATGGTTCCTCTACTCCACTGCTGGTCGACACAGCATTTGTCAGCTGTATGAGAGCAGTCGTAGCTGTGTGTTAGCTAGTGGGCGCTAACGTGCACACTTTAGCGAGCTAGGTTAGCTAGCTGTCTCGATCAGAACTGACCCTAGCTTGCTAACTACTAAATATAAACTTGACCACAGTGCAAGCTACGATGAACGTGTTTACATCTGCTTAATGAGGGGGAATGGTTAGGGTGCAATGGTTCCTCTACTACACTGTTGGTCGAGATGGCAACCGTCAGCTGTAGCCGTTGTATAAGAGCAGTGCAGAGTTGTAGCTGTGCGCTAGCTAGTGGGCGTTCACACGCACAGTAAGCAGGGTTCTCAAGTCTCACGCATAGAGCGTGAGACTCACATTTCGGTCTTAACTCCCGCACTCCCGCCACACATCGTATTTCTCATGCTTAAAATAACTCTCTGTTAAGGGTGAGCAAGGCGTGAACCCAAAAGCAAAACGAGGAGTACTTTCAAAATAAAAAGGCTTCTTTAATATAGTGCTGAGCAGAATCAAAGTCTGACAACAGGAGACAAAAAACAAAAACGATCCACAACATGAACAGGGAGACCTCAGTCTAAATAGGGAAGTGCTAATTGGTGATCAGTCTCAGCTGCTCTGGCAATCACCGACCAGGGGAGGGAGGAGACAGCCACACCCTAGTGGACACAAGGACGGGAACAGAAAATACAGGGAAAACATAACACTCTCGGCTATTTTATGTTTTAATGTGCCGCAGCGACAACATGAGCCGCTCTCACACAAGCGCTCCCTGGAGTTCTGCCGTGAGGTGCCACTTATCAGCCAATCAAAAAGAAGAAATGGGCTACACAAAAGCCAATCAGAAAAAGCTCACTAGCCCACCACCACCACCCCCCCACCCCCGTCGACAACGCTCACCGTGGGTCACTTTCCTATCGCTGGTCATGTAATGTCCCGCTTGCCTGTCTTCAAAACTTGAGAGCCCTGCAGTAAGTGAATGCGTGGGCGGCAACGTTAAGCTGGGTTAACAACACACACACACAGGGAGACTAGAGGTAGATATTACTCCACTATGTATGCTGCCAGTCGCCTTATCAAATCCAAACTTTTAAGGGCACAGATGACACATAGCTTGAATGAGGAAATAGTCTAGATGAGGTTTCAGAGTGCCAGTTTCAATGTGGTGCCACTTTGACCTTTTCTCGTTGAGACAGATCAATTTGTCACCATAGAAAACCCGGATGAGTCATTTTATTTTCCGTAAGTTGCAGGGAATGATAACAGCTTTCTTCACTTGTGCTGTTTATTTCACGAGTGGTAGGCCTATCCAAGGAAGCGGAAAAGGGCTGAAAACGGAAGTTGAACCGTTGTGTCATGCCGGCACAGACGTGAATAACACACAGTTAAGACTCGCAGGCATGGCAGATTGTAGCTGTGGCACACGGCCAGTTTCTGTTCTTTGCTTCCTTTCTCTTATTGTTAGCATAGATGAGGCCTTCTAGACATGAACAGCTGCAGCCCTCCGCTTTCACTTCCCCTTCTATAAAACCACATGTTTCTGTTACCACAACAAGTTCCCTTCAACGTGGCCTCTGATGGCCTGTGTACCTCCCCCATGCCAGCACATGCACACATGTACCTGCAGTCATGTTCACACGTATTTATAGAAAACTGTTGCCACCTAGCTTCAGTTGGGGCTGTCCAGTTTGTTTGTGCGGTTGTCCCCTGAGTCTTTTGTTGTAAACACATTATAATTCGAAATTTGAAAACTGTTTGTAAGCTTGGAAAGGCGTTGTCAGGAAATATGACTTCCTGTGTGCAACGTCAGATTTGTCACCTTTTGTATCCATAGACACACTCGCTTGCTAACCTCAATATACATAGCTAATTTGGCAGACTATTGGTGGCACCCAAAACACACACACACACGCACAGCGAGCCAAACAGAGCAGCATTGCGTGACTGTGGCTTCACACTTCTCTTTCTCTCTTTAACCCAACGAAAGCATGAAAAAATAATCCCTCACCCCCATAGACTGACTCTGCTCTTGTGTTGGCCTTTCACCTTCTTTACTCACTATACTGACTATGCACACACAGATATAGACTAAACCCCCTCACACAATGGTGTGTTAGCTTAGAGCTCTTCAAATGTAAATCAGATCAAGACCTCACAGTCCAGATAAGCTACTACATATTCACACCGTGGCATCAACACCCTCTCTTAGTCATTTGTGAATGAACTTGCTGACACACTAGCTCAGCCTCCCGAGTGTCTCTCATTGTTGTCTCTTTATGCAAAGGTGTGGGTTGCTCTCGGATGATCTCATTACCTTCCACCAGCACTCCTGTCGAAGAGACGGTTTACGGACGATTAGGAAATGAAAACAATGTCCTTTGTTATAAGGTGTTCTCTTAAGTCCCGTGTGTGCAGCTGGCTGCGAACATGCTCCGGTCCTCATGATCCATCGCAACTGCGGGCCCACGGACTGAAAAAGGCTCAGTCTTGTGATGGCCTATGCATTGGCCAGGTGGCTAATTGAGCTGTTCCCAGGGCAGCCTGCGACAGCGTGCCACCCTGTGCCAAGGTGTTGGGGTTTCCCAGGGCTCGGTAATAGACGATTGGAGTTGCCGTAGAGTGTGTCCAATCGCCGTGCTCTGCTGCGTGCAGACAGTATACAGGACGCACCAGACAGACCGGTCACACTTATCCCCGTGGAAAGATTTCGGGTTGAGAGAACCTGTTGATTCAAACACCCCAACATCATTTGTATTTGTGAATGCTGTTACATATATTTGGATTAGAGAAGACAATTGTGCTTTATGTGACTATTTATTTGAAGTCAGAAAGCTTTCGCAATAACTCATGATAATACCAAACAAAACCTGAATGTTTGCTTACGTTTCATGCGACATTGCAACATTTTCTCAATCAGTTATACACTGCTCCATTGTTTTCTCTTGCTACAGGGTAAGTAAAGATATCTTCGTGTTTGCCTGCACGCTAAACTAGATCGAGGAGATAAAGGTCGGCTGTACTTCCTGCAAAGACGGAATGTACATGCTGGGCAACACAAGCTTGATCTTGAGTCTGATTATGATACACACACACACACAAGATGTACGCGCATATTGATTAATCGAAGAGGAGATGGAAAATAGTTGGACAGTTGGTAGGCATATAGATGGAAAATAAATGTCTCTGGGGGCTGATCATCTTGCAAAAGTCATTTCTAAAGTGTGTTTGTACTTGTTGAAGATGGAAGCTTAAAAAAAAGTCGGTAAAACGACACCTTTATGTTTGTTTTTGTGGAGATGTATTTCTAATGCTGCTCGTGCTTCCTCTGAATCCTTCCAGCATTTCAGTAAAAAGTGGAACGAAATCAACATAATCACCGGAAGATACATCTAATATGACATGTGCTGCTGACATTTGAAACGTTCTTATATAAAAACAGTGATTTCCTGCATAGTTGCTTTTGAAATGTCTTTTTTGGGGGGGGAGGCGTGATGGGAACAGAGGGCAATGCTGGAAGGAGATTCGCCGGCTGTGAGGGATCAGTTTCAGGACTGTAAACATGGCGGGGACCCCCCCCCCCCCCCCCCATTGAAAAGTGCCTTTTTTGAAATGGTTGAGCTTGAGGAGGTGCCTCCCTCCTCCCCCCCAAAAAACATCCCAGCCCCTCCAGCCGTGCCACCCCCCACCCAGCCCCCTTCCTCTTCGTGTTTCCTGTTGAGCTGGCTAGACTCCCTTGACAGATTTACAACTCGGGGGGTCAAAGTTTTTCGACTGCAGCAGATAAATCCCCCCCCCCCGTTCCCCCCTCCTTGCTTCTCCTTCACCTGATAAAAAGACAAACACTCCTACCCCCACTGCCAGCCCCCGGCCACCCCGCCCCACCCACATCCTTTCAAGTGTAATGCGTGTACAAAATCTGCTAGTGCACCTATATGTGTGCGAACATGTGTATGAGGACGCCTGCACAATGCGTGTGTGTGTGTGTGTGTGTGTGTGTGCGTGTGTGCACGCAGAAGGCCTTGCAGTTGCCTTGCAGTTTGAGGTTAAGGAAAAGAATGCAGAACATTGTTCTTGAACCATAAAGGCAGGCTCTTCATGTTCCAATCTTTTCTTCGGGGGAGGAGGTCTGGTCTCTCGCCGTGTCCGTGACAAACATCCTCAGCTCCACCTGGGCAGAGAGAAGTACTGGAGAAGAGTCTCCACACACACACACACACACACACACACACACACACACACACACACACACACACACACACACACACACACACACACACACACACACACACACACACACACACACACACACCTTGAGGTCTGCCTGGCCTACACTCTTCGCTCTCTTTTATCTGTACAGGAGAGGTGGGGGGCAAGATGAACAAGCTCCAGCCAGAGCACATTAAATATGTTTTCAGTTATTTTCATGAATCTGCGAAATTACCGTTACTATTATTTGTCGTTTGGCATGCTGGGATGTGTAGCCGCTCCTCTCACGCTCATCCCGTCTTCTGAGAGCGAGCGGATGTGAAATCATTTGGATTTGCGAAATATATCAATCGATGTACACTGAAATTATGATATTTGTATTATAGTTATGAATGCTAATGAAGTGAACTGCTCCTGCACTGAAGCTGAATACAGTTCATATTTCATTCAGCTTGGGCTCCTGAACTTTAATGTGACAGTAATATCACATTCTGCACACACACTCACACATTTATTCCCATGGTGTCGGATCAATGGACATGATTGATTTGATGGAGTGTTGGCAGCCAGTCCTGATCAATGTTGGCTTGTCTGATGGCCGCAGAGCGTATACATCACTGTCATTCAAAACGTGTGTCGAAATAAGTGTGAGTGAGTCCTCTGTCACTTCCACTGCTCCAGACAGATAGTTTTATTATTGCATCATATTATGTTTGGCTTCCATTTTGTTCATCAAATGTTGCTCTTGAGATGCCTGAAATTAATAGGGTTGCATACTGTTTTTAGAGTTTTCTTTAATTTAATCATAAGCAGACAGGAAATGAGGGAAGTGAGAGGGGGGGGGGGGGAGGGAGGAGATTTACAGTGATCACTATCCTCCGTGGTTGAGAAACACTCTCTAATCTTGAAAATCTATTAAACTTTTTTCAAAAGAAGTCGACTCAGAATGAGACTATCAAGTTGAAAACAACGTTTCCTTCCTGGAAATTCAATCAATTTGGAGATAGAAGGTTTTTCCACAGACATCAGATGTGTGTGTGTGTGTGTGTGTGTGTGTGTGTGTGTGTGTGTGTGTGTGTGTGTGTGTGCGTGCGTGCGTGCGTGCGTGTGTGTGTGTGTGTGTGTGACAACATGCAAATAAAAGAAACTCCAACTAAAGTAGACTGAGTCAACTCGATCAGCTGATGTTGGATCAGATCACCTCACTGTCACTGCTAGAGGACACACCCTCTGTCCACAGGTCACACACACACACACACACACACGCTATAAGATTTGCAAGGGAAGCGCATCAAATATTGCAAAACATCACATGCCTTGTGAAACACTCCACGCGCAGCAGCGTTCACTTTGTCAAGCAGTGACCTTGAATACTTAAGAACCCCCCCCCCCTCCCCTCTGTGGAGGCCTCTTCCTCGGTGCTCTTCACACGTCAGTGCCGTCACGGGAATGAGTGATACGATGGCACGAGAAGGGAGAGGAGAGAGAGAGAGAGAGACGTTAAAACTTAAGAAGAAGAAGAAAAAAAATGTAAAGAGGAGGTGGTGGTGGTGGTGGGGGGGGGGTGGACTCTCTCCAGGGAAATCTTATCGCAGTGTGGTGGTGGGGGGATGGGTGTCTTTCCACTGGAGCGAGAGATTGAGATGAACACGTTGGAGGTTGTGTGTGTGTGTGTGTGTGTGTGTGTGGGGGGGGCTTCAGGGGATTAACTGATGAACAAACCTGTTGTCTTCTCCTCCTCTCTCGTCCTCTTCCACATCAAATGAAATGAATGAATAGGACTGATCTACAACAACGAGGGCATTATGCCTGATATACATATTTGACCCATGAAGTCCTCGTTTAACCTCTCTGGAGTTTTATCGTCAGCTTGTCTTTTCACAAAACCTGTTATTGGATTATGGTTCGCTCCACAGCCTCTCTTTCTCTCTCTTGTGTTTGGCTCTTCGCTATTCATTTCTTTCCCTCCTCTCTAAACCACTCTTCCACGCGTCCTTTCTCTCTCTCTCTTTCTCTCTCTCTCTTTCTCTTTTTGTTCCAAGCGTCTCTGTGTTTGTTCTTGTCCTGCATCGGGTGAGGACTGAAAGACAAAAGGGCCGATGTAGACGTCTGGTCTATTTGGCGTGAGCCTTTTCTTTTTTCTCGGGGGGGGGGGGGGGGGGGGGGGGGGCTATGCACACCTTGCGTCCCTCCACCGGTCCTCTGCCGGCTATATCAAGCGGCAGGCCGGGTTTCCACTCCAACAAGCCCGCGTCCTTAAAACAGGGGACAAGAGAGGATGTGAGAGGGAGGGGTAACGAGGGATGGGAAAGGAGGGGGGATATACAAATAATAATTAGATGAGTAGATGGAAGGGCGGTAGGTCAGAGGATGAGGGAAGAGAGGAAAACATATTTTAAAATAGTAATGATATCCAGCCCGAGCTCACCTCCTTCTTCCTGCAGCACAGAGGTCGTTTGTTCTGTGAGGGATCCGGTGACCTTTGAAGGCGAACTTTGATGTTAACTTTGCATGATTTGTTTGGCCGCTCCACTATGGTGGTGACAGAGAGAAAGAGAAAGAGAGAGAGAGAGAGAGAGAGTGTACTGTATTCCTGAATCCAGGCCAGTCACTGTCGAGAAATGTGGACTCATGTTCCCATTTCTAACCGTTTCCTCAGGAGCGAGCCTCCGCCCGCTTCGCCGCCCGCTTCGCCGCCTTCACCGTCCTCATCTGTTATCCATTTCCCGGTCTTCTGTTGAATGACATGCTGTGGTGCTGAAACGATTATCTGACATGTTTGATTATCGACAATCCGTGAAAGAATATCGCCGCTGATAGGTTGTTGACTTTGATTATCATGAAGGAAAGACTCTAGTTTATTGGGATTCAGTCCCACGTACACCGTCCTGCTGCCATGAATACAAGTGTATTAATCCACGGATGAAAATAGTCCAAAACAAAACAAATGCACACTCTGAGTAGCATTGTTCTCTCTGTGATCCCTGAGCTAGAGAGACAGACCAACGTGTTGTGGTTTTAGTCTTTTCATGGAATTATGATATTTGCCTTATTCTTCTGAAATATGCAGCCAACAAAAATGCCAAATATTTGCTGGCTCCAGCTTCTGAAGAAGGTTTCTCCCTTTTATAGATCAGTGTAAAATGTAACGTCTTTGGGTATTTCTGCAGAATGTCAATCTCACAAAACAAGTGATGTCAAGAAGTCAACTGGGGAACTTGTGATGTCGCCATCTGCCACCTTTGCCGTGGCTCTGCCTGGCACTGCCTTCCCATTAGCATCATGTAGCGCCTGGCGCTCGTCCAACCAGGGCCGTGGGACCTTAATCTGAGCCTGTCACTGAGCTGCCAACACATCTGGCCATCCGCGCCTGCCTCTGCTGCTCCTGTGTGCCCTGCGGTGGGCGTGATAATCCCTGATGTTCTTACATCATAACCGGAGGTTATCAAACTGCGCTCCCTAATCAGCTCTGGTGTGAGCGGATTAACGTGGACACTAGTTCCACCTTTATGAGACTTTTTAACTTTTTGCCTCCATCTTCTTACTGGGGATTTCTGGTTGCACAAAAGTAGAAACAAACTGAAGTGGAGTATACTGTAGAACTTCTGGTTTATTTCCTGTTTAATTTCCATCATTCACTATTGCAGAATATACAATAACCGCTATTGTTGCAGTCGTCTGTGTGGTTTCACACACCTAAGCCACGCCTCTCGCTGCCAATAGCTCCTCACCGGACGCCGATTGGTCCGTGCACTGGAAAAGTACTATGTTTAAGTCTGACGAGATGTTTCTTTGTGTGTGATATGTAATCCAGAAGACTCCATGCAGGACGGTAACCTCACTGGGGAGACCACTTTCAAGTACTGTGGCAATCAAACTATTAGGCAACAAACTGTTCGCACAGGGGAACTCTTAATTTAGAAGCTAATTTGGATTAGTAGCACAACCCACATCATGACCTGAAGTACCTACTTTGCAGTATTGGTTGAAAAAACAAAACAATGTTACACAATTTTTAACATGTGCTGAAGAAATGAGCTTGTTTTGCTCTCGCTGTTATGTGAAACATGGCTGTGCGAGATTAGCATCGCCCTGCTGCGGTTCTAGGAGACCTTCTGTTCTTTCCTCGCGGAGAGATCA
Organism: Liparis tanakae; assembly: GCA_036178185.1. Lineage (NCBI taxonomy): Eukaryota > Metazoa > Chordata > Actinopteri > Perciformes > Liparidae > Liparis > Liparis tanakae. The sequence continues at coordinate 4,475,785 of CM070105.1, read as the reverse complement.
AGGGAAGGAGATTTCTTTCACTGCCTCATTTGGATCAGATCAGCAGCAGACTCCTGGCGGATCACAGGGAGACATATAAGGATTACGGCCCGGCCTCTTTCCGGTCTCATGGCGGCTACACGTAGCCCTGGGAGCAGCATCAGATGAGCAACATCTGATCCCGACTCATCATCATATGGAGGGTATCATTTCCAATTCACGTGCCTGCGTGAGACGACTCCCAGTGAGTCACAGTGCGTGTATAGAGACTGAAACTAGTGGCTGAATTCTACATGTATAAATAAAAAAATGTCTAAAAAGTCACTTCATAACTTCACGATTTAAGATCAGTAATAACGCATGATCACACCGAGTGTCGTTTTCCATTTAGAATATTGTTTCTTAACCTTATTGGAGGTACTGAACCCTGCAGGCTTCATCAGTACATTAGGCGAACCCTTTGTAATTTAAAAAATATAAAACTTATATATTCTATAAGTGCACAAAATAAACCACATCCCATCAGTTCGACACAAAATCAGTGATCAAAGAAAAAAAACAGTGTGTTCTTTTTCTTACTTTTCATTTCTATCATCCTCGAAATGGATTGGAAAGAAGATCTCAAACACACCAACGTACAAAGATCTTATGCTGGAGCCACAGTCAGATTGTATTAGTCATTAAGACAGTGCTGCTCATGTTGCATTCATTTATCAAATTACTCTGGGGACTTTTTTCTTACTTCTCAAAAGTTCCTCAAAGTAAGCCGAACTCTGGTCGTGCAATTCAAACTGTGTGTGAGTCATCGAGGGCACACTAACCCAACGGTGACTGACACAGGAAACCCAAAAAAGCGAGAGAGCAAGAAGATTTGGGTGGTGTCAAAAAGCCTAAACCTCAAATTTCCGTCGCCGAGCTCATGTTGTTTTTCCCTTTCCTCAAAGAGAGACAGACGTGATGCCCAGATGACAGCGCCGTGCAGGGCGTGTTCTTCTTCTTCTGTCTCTTAAATCCTCTTTATTTACTCTCCAGCAGAGTTGACTTCAAGCCCCCCCCCCCTCTCTGAGACTCAGCACCATGCCCCTAAATTCTCATCACTTCCAGGTTGTCCTCCGTTGTTCCCCCTGTTTTTGTCACAGCGTGACATAGTAATCAATAAGCAATTAAAAATGAAAAAAGGCCACATGGCACAGGGCATTGCTTACTTAGTTCCAGTGGATGCTCGTGCAGGGATGTGGTGCAGGGATAAGACCACTGGCGTATGTGTTTGTGGACTTTGTCTCAGTACAAGACGTTTACAAAAGCCGACCGCACTTTAAGCTTTCGCATCCTGCGGTTCCAGTGTTCTTTTATTGACATTGCTGTGGTGTTTTGTTATTTTCCTGACTTGAAGAAGTTGACTATTGCACGTTCCACGAATAACATTTGAAGCTCCGGCTTACTAACAGTCTTCGAGGAGGGGGTGGGGGGGATAACGAGTCGGCTCAAGGTCAGGCGATGTGCTCGGCGGTAATCTTAACCAGGAAGAGATGTCGAAACCACCCATCCTGTGCGAAGGGAATAGCTGCTGCTGCTTTACGAGGGATTCACACGCAGCGGCTGCGCCGCCGCTTGCTCTGTTTACCGGCCTCGGATATTTCGCTGTCACTCTGCACCGCAGCGACCATTCGGAGGCCTTTTTTTTTTTACGACGTTATCTAACAAAGTTTGAACTGTGTCGCATGACCACTCATCCCCAATTACAGCCCAGTTTACTGTAACCGTAACAACCATGAGCGTATCGAGTATGATGAGCGTATCAAGTATTACGGTTATGTGCCATCTGTGATGGTGCTGGTGGGAGTAAGACGTGTCTATTGAGTGGGGATAATTCTCTCTCCCTGCACCTTGTATGTTTGTCTGTACATGTGTGATGGGGGGTGGGGGGGAGTGGAGGGCTGTTTTAACAGTGCTGACACCTCAGTCTATAGTCTTTGTTGACCCTGATAGACAGGCGGCCAGGGCAGATGTCTCCCATCAGCCGTGTCCAGTGCCCCCCCCCTCCCCCGACACATCTGATATGACAGACCTGCCTTCGTGCCTGGATGGCTGTTGGGAGAGGCATACGTGTGTGTCTTTGTGTGTGTGTGTGTGTGTGTGTGTGTGTGTGTGTGTCTGTGTAAACTATCTGCTTCCCTGCGTTAAAGTGAGTAATTGGTGATAAAAGCCAGAAGAAAAAAAAAAGGATCAGCACGGTATGTTTTGCATTAATGTAAGGGCTGAAGAAAAAAAGAGAAAGAAAACACAATTCCCGAAAGTTCCACTTCTCCCCCTTTTCTCCTCCTCCTCTCCTTTCTCTTAACACACGTTGCTTTTTACAGGCTGTCATTTCCCACTAAATTAGTGCCCAGGGTTTTAATTGCAGTTTATGAAGCTCATTTATTGGCGCGAAAGTCCGTGTCTGTGTGAACCGGCATCCAGTCCTCTCTAAGCCTCCCTGCGGTTTACGCATTTCTTTTTTTTCTTCTTTTCTTCCCCTCTGTTGTGTTTTCCTTTCCCCCTCCTTGCTTTCTTTTGAACACCAGAACGTTGCTGGGCTGAACCGTACATGCAGCTGTTTTTATAGAGAATTAGCACTTCTTCTCTACCCAACGCTGGCTGTGTGGCTCCACACTCAAAGTGTTGCCTTTAAATCAGCCCGCCCCTTTAAAACGGCCCGGCACGTGCCAAAAACCACACATTTAGCATACAGAAGCTAGCATTTCTCAAACCTTGAGGGCACATAGTCACAGCTTGATACACAATAAGTAGCCTACAGTAGGTTGTTTTTTGATTGTTGTACATATTAAACAGCGAACATTGTTTTTACGACAATCTTACTTTCTCTAAATTTCTCTTCCGCTTCCTCTCTATTTCTCCACATCAACCCCTCTGTGGCATTTCAGTGACACCCTGGAGGCTAATTAAGCCTTAATTACATTTGTTGGAATTGATTTGTGATTTAGTCTTTCCTCTGTTGTTCCAGCTCATTGGCTACCATAGAAATGTCATTAATGCGCCACTATTTTCACGGGCGGTCTAATTAAAGGGACATACTCTCTGGGTTTCCTCTGATGAGATGCTGGGAAGGGGAACATTTTGGCGATTGGTACCCTGACGAGCCAAAATGGCAGACGCGGTGAGAAGAGAAGGAGGGGGGGGTATGTCTGCCAGGTGGTTAGTTTGACAAGCCTCATTCATGTTGTGAGTGCAAGACATATACTGTATGTGTGTGTCTGTGTTTAGAGGATCGTGTTGACTCTCCTAGTTTAAACGGAATAGTTCAATAGGATCAATGCCAGCTAAGTGTACGGTAACCACAGACATGAGACCGTTAGCTTACCTTAGCATAAAAACTGTAAGAAGGGGTAAACAGTTAGCCTAGCCCACTACAGTTTCTAAAAAAGTCTACCAGAAGCTTCAGAGCTCAGTGTTAACCTGTCCAGCGGCGTGTCCAGACATTTTTGATAGGGGTGGCACCAGTGGGGCACTGACATATGCAGGGGTGGCATGAAGGCGAGCGTTGTCGACGGGGGGGAGGTGCTCACCTGTGCTGCGCTCGAATGGGTCGGCGCGCATGCGACCTGAGTAGATTGTCCGACGGGGCTGTGAGCGATTAAATATATCTCCTGTTCTGTCCGTTTGCATCTCTGCCTCTCTCGGGTTTGAGAAGGAACTGCAACTCTAAACAAGAGTTCAGTTTACATTCAGTGCCGTGGCCCGCCTCTGACTGGGCATATAGCCAATCATATTTTAAGATATTAGGGTGGCACCTGGGGTGGCCTATCAGATTTAAGGGGTGGCCCGTGCCACCCTAGGCCACTCCCTGAACACGCCACTGAACCTGTCTTGTTTGTTTAACAGCTAACAAATAGAAATGTGAAAGCTGCAAGTCCCAGTGACTTTAATGTGTTGTTCAGTCATATCTAGAGTTGCTAATAGGCATATTTTTTCAGTTAGCCAGGCTAGCTTTCCCCCCACGATAACAAGTACGGTGGTTATTTGATGGTAAGAAATGGAAACGAAAAGGTACGCAAATATGACGGCGTCGCACATTTACCGCCATCCCCTCTAGGTGTGATCCCAGGCCTAAAGACACGGTCCGTCTCATTGGGGTGGCCTGAGTAACGGAGCGTCAGGCTGCTCACAACACACTCGGCTAAGGAAGCAAAAAAAGCACGCTTGATTCCCTTTCAGAAATAAAAAGCAGAATTTGGAATTGGCTGTTGTTTGTACTTATTTTCATATGCTGCTCTTTCCTTAGGGAAGGCTTGTGGGAGGGAGGGAGGCAAAAAAAAGAAACAAAGAAAGAAGGGAGGGGGTTTTGAGGCACATTCACATGTGGAAACTCAAAGTAAGTAACAATCTTTCCCAGCCTGCTTTGCCCTCATGGCCTATGGTATCCAGTTAAGTGCCTCGCAGCACAAAACTATTCTCTCTATCACGACTGGTCCCGTAACTTCACCGACTCGCTGCCAGAGCGAGAGAGCGCTGCCAGAGCGACTGCCCTCAATTTGAGTGCAATTCTATCAGTCGTCTGCTTTCTGTCTGTTATGATTGTGCATAATGGGACTCAGACCAACGTGCCGGCTGGCAGGCTGACGGGTGTGTTGGACAACTGCTTCACAGTTGGCTAGGCTGGTGAGAGAGGTGGACACATAGAGGGACGGAGAGAGAGGGAGGGAGGGAGGGAACGATGGCGCTGAGGATAGAGAGGGAGAACAGGGAACGGGGTCACTTGAGTTTGTTGCTCGTAGGCTATCAAGCTGTTCACTCTCTCCACCCCGTTTAGTCGTTTGGCTCTTCTGTTACCTCCCCTCCCCTCCCCTATCTCATCGAAAAACCACCATCTTTGGAAGTGTTACAGCAACAATGTCCTTCATTAAAATGAACTCCTGTTTTTGAGTCCTGGCTTAATCATAACATGTAAACAATAATGATTAAGTTCAAGTGAAGCACCTAAGCACGAGACATGTTCTGCTTTGTTGCAGGTTGCTTGGCGGGGTAGAGCAATGCAGAGAGAAGTTAACCATGTGGGGAATATGAGTTGTCCCCAAAGGTGTTTTTCCCTAACTTTACCAGGTCCAATGCGATTGCTGAGTCATCTGGAAAAAAAAGCAGCACTCTGGCATTCTTTATTCTCGGGTAATGCAGCATAAAAGGACTTCCATTTTTAGCTTTTCCTAAATTACATTAAGGCACAGTTCAGTGAGCCCTAATGGTTTTGAAAGTAACAAAAATCGACGGAGAGGGATACAAGTTTTTTTGGGGATATTGCAGACTTTCTTCCCCGCAAGGCCCCCCTTTATACCTCCTCTCTGGGAAAAGAAGGGGTTAAACCTGTCTGCGGCCCACATCTGGGAATCATTTGAGACATTCCACGAGGCTTACCACATGTTTTCAGATGGACTAAATCCTGCAAAAAAAGGCTCGGCTGTCAGAATGTTTGAAAAATCATCTCTTTTTTTTTCGCCAGGAGGGGAAAAAATGAGAAAAGAGAACGTTAAAATGGTATAATGGGTTTTCTCTCTCGCAGGTGAAAATAGGTATAGGGTCGTGGGTGGGATTTGCAGGGCGGTCCCTGTGTGTGTGTGTGTGTGTGTGTGTGTGTGTCGCCCTGCATGTGGATGGCATGATATTTGAATGTGCTTTTCCGAGGGAAAGCTGCTTCTAGCCACTCGCAGTTCAAAGGAGGCGTCGGGCTGGCGTAACAGTTCCCATGCGGCCGATACAATCTCATCTGCACTCGCTTTCTTCCCCTCGCTAATTTCTTCTTTATTCTTCACGACCTAGCGCCATAAAGTGAACCAATGAGAAAGCCATGTCGCTTTTCAGCACGCTTGTCCAGACGCAGTGACAGACAGGGTGCATTCAACTTCTGGCATGCGTTGCTTCTCTTTGAGCGTTCAAGTGACGTGATATGTTCATCTGGTGATATATTTAGAAGAGCACTTTTATTAAGCCACACTGTCCGACCTCCAGACACGCCATGAAGGGTTTTCTAAGATGGCCATTTCACTCTTGGATGACAAGCTAATAAAGGGGAGTCGCAGAGTGATGAATGGGTTGGCTGTTGGGAGTTCCAATATGGTTTTAAGGAGGCAGCAGCATGCACGCTGGTCAGATTCAGAAAAAACAAAGGTCTGTGTGGAGAGTGAACGACCAGCATGCTTTTGGCACCTTCGTGTTTTCTGTCTTGCACCAGGTCTCAGATTCTAAAGTATATCTAAAGTATATTTAAAGTATATCCCAGAGAGGCTGTAAGATGGCCCTCCTCTCTGGCCCCGATGCATTCGACGCCTCACTGTAATTGCCCACTGACATTTGGAGAGCTGTAAATGTTTCTGTTGGGCGTGGGTGACACCCTGTATATGTAGAGGAGCCCCCCCCCCTGCATGTTTCTACCACCCCTCTCCTCTGCGAAGCAGGCCGTGACATGTGGTATGTGGCCTCATGCTGGGGGTGAAAGCATTGATCAGGCTGGCTAACGTTACCACACTTTGGAAATAGCACTGGATCTCCACAGCTGGCGGTAAATCGGCACCCGGGGGGTTTAGAGGCGGAAAACTGAGCACCTGCTAAAGGGCTCACCAGGTGTAAAATACAACATGGGAGAGAGAGAGATGCCCCATGACAGCACTGTCACAATGATCCTGTACAGGGACTACTTGATGTTGTGGTTTTCGTAAGAGAGTCACAGAATTCAGTCAACTCTGCGAGGCCACGGGGGACGCGTTGTGGCTCTAGAAGCTTCTCAGAGTCGTTGTGTATGACAGTATGTGATGCAGCAGTTGCCAATATTTTGTTCTGGCTAACTATTTTAAGAATGAGAACTGGTTGGGAATCAGCCATTTCCTCAAATCCCATTAAATGGACAACAAATCATTTTATTTCCCCAAGTCTATTCAAATCATTTTCAGATGACTAAATTGGTCAAATAATCTAATATATCCACACAAACACAGGGCAGAAAGAGGACTGGAAAAATATGAAGGATTGTACGTAGTTGTTTCCCCTATCCAGTAATCAAATCTGGACCCGTCATACGACCTCTGACCCTTTGAAGTCATATTGTGACCCTCGGCATGGGAACCACAGAAAGATCACCAGGCGGGGGGTGAATGTTCTGCTCACAGAAAGCACAGTCACACACTCTGTTGGACGTAATCCTTCATATTGATGCCAGGCGTGTCTTGAAAATGGAGAGGACGGCATTAGAGCTCATGGATCTTCGAAGCATGTCCGAATTCATATTCTCCGTCTCTGAACAGTAGCCAGACACACAACTCCCTCCAAGGCTACTGTGTCGATCCTGAAGACATCTGAATGCAGTGTGTATGTAAAGCATGAAATGAAACATGGCTTTCCTCTATATCAGGGGTGTCAAACTCATTTTCACCCTGGGCCATCATGGCTGCCCTCTTAAAGGGCCGGAAACACTTTATAAACTCCTCAAACACATTGTTAAGTAACTCTCTTTGCATTTGATTATTGTTTATTTGAGTGTAGAAATATTGTACATTAGAAAATGTATCTTATTTTATGACATGAATCCATTTAATTTGAAACCTTCAAAATAAAAGCATGGGAAATCTTTCTTCAATTTCTTTAAAAAAAGGGGATCGCATATCTTTCAAGCCGTCAAGGGCCACATAAAATGATGCGGAGGGCCGGATTTGGCACGCGGGCCTTGTGTTTGACACCTGCGCTCTATATGCTTGACATATCCTTTTAGCTGTACAGCACACGCTTAAATGTAGTATATAGTATATCTGTATCTAGGAGAGCGGTGAGGAGCTGCACTCGGCCGGCGAGGCATTAGGATTCAACTCCAGTAACTTCCAGTGTAAACCTGGCTACAAGTGGAGAGGATGCAGCTGGGATCAAGAGACCCCAACCTAGAGGACACGACGCTGCAGCCTAGTGAACGAGGGGAGAGCCCGTCCAGTCTACATGAACACGTGCTATACACACACACACACACACACACACACACACCCCACGCACCTGTCAGATGGCAGTTAAACAAGACGGTTACGTCTCTTCAACTATTCTGTTACACCGGCAGCTATACTTCCACCGGTGCATACTTTTAACATACGATGACTCTCTCAGCTCCATGGTCACTTACATGCCCGTGTGTCCCACGCTGCCCCAGCTCTGCATTCCTCTCACTCGCGTGGTGATGTGTGACAACTGACTGGGGGTGGGGGGGTGGGGGGGGGGGGGTGGCAATGAGGATACTGTCACCCAGGAAAAGATGAGAAGAAACCGAGAAAGTAAACGTGGAGGCAAAGTATATCACATGACGGCGTGTGGCACTTTCGTCCAATCATATAGGAGAGAAAAACCATTGAGCGCCTGTCACAAAACTTTGCTTTCTGGGGCGGAAAGTTATCGAGTGCCGGAGTCATTTTCTGAGAGATCCTGTATCAACACGCTTGAGTATGCATGGGAACATTGAAGCTGTGAATAACCGTTGATTATTGAATATATTTTTTGCAATTGACTAATTATTTGCATCGTCAGAAAATAATGTAAAGAAATAAGGAAAATCCCATAAATTACCAGCACTTCAGTTGATCAACTGCCTTTATCTTGTCTTATCAGTATATTGGAGCAAAGTTGGGAAATTGTTATGAATTTACATTATAAATAAAGTGAAACTTAGTGTTTTTTTAAAGCTGTAACTCATACGATTAACAAATTGTTACCAATTAATTAGAGTTTTTAATAATCATAGTCTCATGGGAGCACAGACATGACATGTTTTGTTTTGTTTTTGTTGCTTTCTTGGTTCATTTTATTTCATTTATTTAATGGGCCATGTAACGTATCATATCAATTGCATCAGCTGATTTTCAGATGCAGGCACAATTAAAATCTCGGGCACAGAGGAGATGTAATATAAATACATACACAACAGGAGGTTGAATATACAATATTGCACATCTATCAAATGACAATTATAGAGACATAAAAAAACAAGTCATAAGTCATAGTTGAGTTGCTTAGACACATTCAAAAAAAAGAAGAGCTGTGCACCGAGTGCTGGATTTAGCAGAAGGAGCTGACTGCCTGAATGCAGCGCGACAAAAGGGAACAGTGCAGTCCGGGAGGGAAGATGTTTTAGAGCCTTTAATGGGTTCTCAGCAGGACGGGGAGGCACGCAATGGAGGGAAGGCAAGATTGTTTAAAGTTTTATACGAAATTATACATATTTTAATAAAGTCTGAAAACTCTCCCGTCTCTCTTGTGTCCCATTGTGACAATATAGAGTGGACATTCTGCAAGTTGGCGATTTTTTTTTAAAGTCTTGCTGAAATAGGGGAATGTTTCGATACAAGAAAAAAAACTTCATACATGATTGATGGAAAATGTATTTTGGGGTTTTAAGATATTCTTATTAAAACAGCCGGGACATATTTTGCATGGCATTTGCCTCAGTGGTTGTATTATGAATGCATTATATTCAAAATGCTAAAAACTTTATTTTTGGCTTGTGCAAAATTGTTACTTGAGTATATATTTTGCTTGCTACACTTTATTTTTTTGCAAGCTTGTGCATTGCAAAATATAAAAAGTGACCTAATCACACATAGACACCATTAACTTTGACCTCACATTGAAGGTTAATGTGAGTTATTTGTTTAACTCAAGAAAGTAAATATTTAGCTGCCAGATTAGAGAATATAAAAAACAGGTTTTGTGTATTTAAGAATAACATAAAAGAGCTATAAATAAAAAATAAATAAAGGATGACACCCACTTAACACGTGCAGCTGAATAGCTGAACGATCAGTGCTTTTCTCGTGTTGCCTTGCATCAGTTATGCAGAACCCTGAGCACATCTGGGGGGGGGGAGACAGAGAGAGAGAGAGAGAGAGAGAGAGAGAGAGAGAGCTAGAGATAGAGAGAGAGAGAGAGAGATTGAGAGAGAGCAGGACGTCTACTTTTTGAGGACTGGCCCCCAGAAAAGGAAAGGGGGCGTGGTCAGAGGAAACTGGTGTCGGATTTCACAGCCAGAGAACGTGACTGCAATGGTTGCCTTCGCGAAAGCCGTGCCAAACTTGTCCAGCTTCCTCAAAAAAATGTACCTCACGGTTTCGGCCGGCTCGTGGGAGGTTTAATACCACTCGGAATTTGTAGAGAGAGAGAGAGAGAGCGAGAGAGAGACCCGCTTGCAGATTTGAGAGTCGGCAGAAAAAAAAACTTTGCACACACCGCCGCGGAGAAATACAGCTGCGCGGGCTGAACTTCCAACAAGCTGCCCGAGGGGACCGGAGGAGGAGTCAACAGGTCCCAGGTACTGCCGTCCTCTCGCCGTTGACAGCTTGTCAACATTTGACAGCGTGCGTCCCCGGGGGTCTCAGAAGAGGCGCCCGGAGTCGGGCTCACTGTATTTACCCGTTAGTTCTTCCAGCTGGAGGTCATTGAATGCGTCTTGCACGAGTGTGACAGGTTTAAAATATATATATTTTTTTATTTTTATTTTAACGCCGTTCATTGACAAAATAAACTGGAGTTAAAAAAAGAGTCCTGCCAACTTGTTAATTCATGATAAAATAACCTACAGGTGATTGTGTTGAGTCCAGTGGACATGCGTCTGTTAGGGCGGCTAGCAGGCACAGCTAACGCTCCTCTGCTCCCCGGTGCCAGCTCATGCACACGTTTTCCTCCAGTCAATTAACTATTTAGCTTATCATAAAAATACAAATAAAGTGCTGTCATGGAGTTTAAAAGCATGCAAACGCTGTGCGGCTGAGCGTCAGTGCCTCCATGTTTTTTTTCATTATTACTTGCATTCCTCTGAGCTCTTAAATACCGAGCTGCAAAAACACGCACGTGCATTCTTCTGAAAGTGGGACCTTCAAGTTCCTCTGGAAACTGACGGATATCTCCTCTAATTTGTTAACACCCCTGATTACCCTGTCAAGCTGATGTGGCAGCTTGAGGTGTCTGGATCTCCACATTAAATGTCAGCACTGTGATGTTTTGAGTACCCTGCAGCAACAGAAAGTCATCAGTGTTAACCTGTAACATGTTGTGAAACTACAAATTACACCTTGCTTTACCCTCTCTTTACATCTGCACTTTCTAGATGTTTCCTTGTTATTTGACTAATCTCTGTGCACTTTGTGCACTTGGCACATCGCCGTTAATTTGTTGAATGATGTTTTATTATGCTTTCCTCAACTTGTGTAATACTGGCTGGGGGTGGGGGGGGGGGGTGGGGGGGGGGGGTGGGGGCTGAAAGAAGAAGATGCCCTTTCTCTGTGACAACCTGTGACATTCAGACCAAGATGCATTCGAGGCTGAGACACAAAGTGGGACATTTGGTGTGTCGGAGGGGTTTTCCCACCTTGTCACTTCCTTTCTCGTTGTGATTCACGGTTAAATGGTGCGCCACCGCAGTCATTGGGGAATGTATAGGCTGAACCTCACATACTTTACCTGCTCACACATAAAAGGAATGTTGCTAATAACCGTTTTAGATGTCTGTTATAACGGTTTCTGCCATCTTGTGGCACCTGATCCCGTGTTATTGAGTTCTAAAAATATAGTCCCTCTCACAGAGGTTGGAATTAGGGTATCAGAGGTGTGATGTTGGCATTCATATAGCTCATGTATCAAGGGGATAGCTTGGGGGTTGTTTGAGGTCATTGTCTACATGTTGGTCAACATGGCCGACAGTTTGGAGAAACGGGCAAGCCCGACCGCCATCTAGTCCATACGCCGCCATCTGCTCCATTTTCTGCCTGTGCATAAGTAGCTACAATCCCACGTTAAAAAAAATCAAAACTATTAAGATCTAACGAGGTGAGAAAGTTCTGGAGAAATGATATCTTCAATTAATTGTTAACAGCAGTGTTTTTCTGATGCAGCCTCCTCCTAGAGTATACATCAGTTTTCTCAATATGGAAAACGTTTTTATTTTTTTAAACGTTAACCTGCCCAGTGTTGAGTTATTTTGTTAAAATGCAGCGGTGTTCTGTTACGTGTGACACCGTCGACCCTTTTGACGAGCGCGTCTGGAAGCTCGTACTATCCTAGTGTGAATGGCGCCAGTGAAAGAGCCTCGCACGCCCCGGCTTCACGGAGCACTATATGTGTCATCGTCGGTGGCAGTGGCACACTCACTTTGTCCCCCCCCCCCAACGTCCCTTTCCTTCCTCTGCGGATTGTAAAGTAGAGTGTTAATGACACTGGGAAGGATTGTTTTTCCCTCTTTTGTTCTTTTAAGAACGTCGTCGTTGTGAGTCAGCGCCTCCTCGCTCTGTCAACGTGTTTTTTGTTGTTGTTTATCACCCAGTGGACTTGACTTGACGAGAGGTGATGAGCTATTACCTGTTGGTTGGATTCTTCACATTTCTATACGTGTGTGCAGATTGTTGTGTAGTTTAATCTTCTTGCATTTACTAGATGTATAAAAATGTTATCTTCTCTCACTTTTCTATTTAACATTGACTTTTGCACGTTTTGGTTGACCTATTTTCACATTGAAGGACAAGTAAGGTGTTATAGATGGTGTCATCCATACAGCTCAGTAGGTCACCACATTGTTTAATCTTTCAAACACGTTTGCATCCTTCAGTAATAACACATTCACAACTAATAGTAGGTGTGAAAATCAAGTTTTTAGCAAGCTTTGCCTGTTAGAATCAGGGGGGGGGGGATCCAGAGATATAATCTTTGATAAATATGGCATTGGACCCAGCTTTCTTTCAGCGTGTCAGGTGGCTTTGGGCTGCTCTGGTGTGCAGCCTGCTCCCCTGTTGCTGATTGGCCGGGCCGACTTGTGAGGCTGTGCAGCACAGACCCATCAGGCGCTGACCGATGAGAGGCGCTGGCCACAGCAGGGCGCCCTGGAGATGTCACCCAGTGCTTACCTAACGGTGAACACCTTCCTTCCCAGTTCCACCCAGGCACAGATCCTGGATGCTATAGCTTTGTTTCTGGAAAAGGAAGTTATTGAAGTGAGAAAAAAAAAAAAAACTTACTTACTGTAAATGAGAAGAAAAAAACCCACTCTGCTACATTTTTAAAGACTTTGTTTTGATGTGTATGTCGATTTACCAATATACCGGCATTTGAGAATAGTTCAGTGTGTTCCAGTGGAACCGGGCAGAGCAACTTTTCACGAATAAAAACCTTGACCGAAATGAAACAGGCTTTGTCAGAATAAGTAGAAGTAAATTGGGATATTACAGCGGTTTGGCAGTGGTGCCCAATGACGTAGCCATTGCCTCAGGGACCGGGGCGAGTGTGGGAAAAGCATGAGAGAAGAAGAAGGGTGGGAGCCGATACCAGGAGCGTAGCCGAAGCCGAGTGGGATTTTGTTTCGGAGTGAGGAGGGGGGGGGGGGGGGGGGGGGTCTGGAGCTGTGATGTTGGGATGTGCGAGCTCCAGTCACGTCGGCCGGCGGCGATGAGACAGGGCCTCTGCTTTTTTGCATACTGATTCTCTTTCAGCTGTTTTCCACACAACTCTCTGGACTGCCCGGCACTGCCAGCCTGGGCGGGGGTTAATCCCCCCCCCCTCTCTTTTTTTCTCACCACCTCCTTTTATTCCCCCTTTTATGGCTTTGATGGTATTAAATAATCTTTACGTGTCAGAGTGCACTGCTCCCAGTGTTCTTGTTGGGAGAGCGAGAGAGCAATTAGGTCAGAGCGGTAGAATAACTCTGTTTCATCCCGGCCTTAAAGGGGCAGGGCACCTCAATTCAACTCACTCTTTATATTCACCTCGAACCTTCAGAGCGAGAGTTTCAAAGAGGTCCGAGGCCATCGGGGTTATCAAAGCACTCGGAGGAAGAGCTTTGTATCTCTCCGGCGTAAACCTCATGACAAAATGTCCCAGAACGGATCATCGTTTAATATTTTCGGTTCCTTAGTATGTTAATTTGCCTGAAGAATCAGGCCACGTTTGTCTGCTTTTTTTCTTCCCCCTAATGAGGCTGAGCTAAAGACCCATATAACCTATTATCCTGGCTATTGATTTGGAATGTGTCTCAAGCCGCCGCTGGTGTTTTTTTTCCGCAGACCTTGACATCATTGACACATTTATCTGCCTTTTTCTTTTCGACGACCAGATTCTCACACGGAATACAACAATACATTGAAAGCCTCGTGTTCCTGTGTGACTCGCTCTCACATGACTTTGGGTGGTGACGTTTCCCCTCGACCCGTCGTCCCATGTTTGAGATCGCATTCACGACCATTTGGCAGAGGGAATGTTTCGTAGCATGTCACACGGTTTCACCGCCCGCCGTCACAGGGTTTCATACTATTTTCCACACTCGGTCTCTACCTTGCCCAGTGGGACAGTCCCCCCCGGCGTGACGGCTGACATTTCCAGTGAAAGAGCCCAATTGTTTGCTTCTTAATCCCCCTCCACCCTCTTCTTCATAAAACAATGGTATCAATTGCTTCTGCTGAGTCGATCCACAGCGGCGAGTGAGAGACAGGCTGTCTGGGGCCCGTGAGCGAGCCTGCTGGCCGTCCTACCAGGAAGCCGGTCTGGCCTCCTCATTCCCAGTATATCGCTCTTTGCTCGAGCCCACAGATTACTCTTCCTCGGGCCATTCTGCGCTAATATTATCTATTTAGTGTGAGAACCAGCCGTTGGTCATGGCTGCACTGCCACCTCGTAAAAACACTAATACCTTATGTGTATATTTATTTTCCCAGGGAAACAGTGGAGCACACACACACACACACACACACACACACACACACACACACACAATCACACAATCACCCACCTTCTTAATGATTGGTCTCCATTCTATTTTCCTTCATTTTTCCCCGGGACACCGCCATTAACTTTGACAGATGATATGTTCGTTCACTGAAACAGGGATGCTGAGCGCACTGTCACTGGAAATTGGATTCGCACACCCACCCCCTTTTCTCCTCCCTTTTTCCTGTTGCTCTCTCCCCAGTCTGCACTGAGGGGGAGGGGGGGGCATGCTGTTAATATTCCTTTTTTTCAGAGCTGCACTGTACAGCTGAGCTGCCAAGTTAACCCTCTGCTGCCATGAGTCAGACAGGCAGCCAGAGAGCTGGTGTCACTTACACAGATGTGTGACCAGCCAATCTGTCCTTAAACGCCTCTTGTTTACCAGAACAGCTCAGTGGCCAAGTGTGTGTCAGCGGGGAGTTACGACATCGGGATTCACGCTTGGTTTGTCCAGCAGAACAAAACCCTATCGTTTTTATATTTACGTTTCAAACTAGACCGTGGAATATAAAAAAAAGGTGCCAGATAGATGGAGAACATTTAAAGGTTCAAGATCATTTTTCCTCATTGGCTTAGTATTTGTTTAGTTGATGAAATGCCGTAACATATTGAAAATATACATGTCTTGTTTTGTGCAACCGGCAGTCCAAAACCCGAAGATATTCAGTTTCCAAACATAAACGCTGAGGAAAGCGGAACGTATTCACAATGGAGGAGCTGCAACTGAAAAATGGTTGGTGTTTTTGCCAAAAAACATTACTTTGCCAAAATCTACTTCAATCTACAATACGCTATATGTCAGCAGTGTCAAACTCATCTTCACCGTGCACCACATCAGCATCATGGCCGCCTCTTAAAGGGCCGGTGTAACTAAAGCAGTGTATAAACTACTCCTGAACATATTGTTAAATAACTCTCTTTGCATTAAATTATTGTTTATTAGAGAGTATAAATATTGTACACAAGAAACATTTTCTAATATTATAACACAAATTAATTTGCATTCAATTTATTCAACCTTCAAAATAAAAGCACGGGATATAAAGGTGATCATGTCTTTCAAGCCGTCAGGGGCCCGCAAAAAATAACGTGGTGCCTTGTGTTTGACACCTGTGCTATATGTGTTTACACATCAGCTGGACTGCTCTCCATTGTATATCTTCCTGATTTAAGATGCTTGATGCATGGGAGTCTCCGGTGCAGCAACCATGTCCAGACTCCAAGCGCTCCACGTATATCTACATTGGTTTCAGTGGAACACATCCCCCCCTCCATTGGGCTTCCTGTGTGGGCGTGTGTGTGTGGCAGTTGACGGTGTGTGTTTCCCAGCTACTGCGGCGGCTGCAGCTGCTTGCACATTAAGTTTGAATCGCGGGGCCACATTTATCAGAAGGGAACGCAGAAGCCGCGGCGAGAAAGATAATGGCCCGAACAAAGATGATACCGCTCTCTCGCTGCCGGCTAGCTGGAACGGCTAGAGCCGGTCGACCAAAAAAAAAGGGAAAAAAGGGGCCCCCGGCTCAGAGCGTCGTTATATCACCGCTCTGCTGCCCTGCCAAGTCTGTGTAGTTAGTGAGCCTCTGCTACTTATTCTGTCTCCATGGGTTGTCATCACAGTGCCATCACACCCCAAATATCTGTCATACTGAGACATGGCCCTATAGAGCCCGTCAGATGACAGGATTCCTGTGTTTGCTGCAAGAGGGAAGCGGGTGGAGGGGGGGGGGGGGAGCCGAGCCCAAATGAACCCCTCAGAAACAATGCAGCAAAAAGACGTGTACGGGCTAATTACGTTTACCTTTTTGTTTGGGGGTTGGTAGAGCAGCCATCAATCTTCCATGTTGTGTTTTTATAAGAGCTGAATACGTCGTTAGTCACCATGTATTTGGGAAGAAAGCGTCAGGTGGGCCTCAGCCCGCAGATGTGAAAGCGTTTCCTCCAGGCTGCGTGTGATACTCATTCAGTCAATGAGACTGTGACGCGTATCAATAACGGCAGAGCCTTTGTTTTTGTTTCTTCGCATCATTTTGTGTCAACATGACTTCCATATTTCTTGGCTTTCTGTGTCGCAGTAATAATTCCGTAATAGGGCACACACACTAGGCAGCATATGGCTGCCATTTATGATCAACAGCCCCCGTAACGAAGTGACTGCAATATGTAAATGTCTGCATGCTAATGGCATAGTAATGTAATAATGAAGTGTGTCGTGTATAGCCAATAATGACTCTCTGGTTATTGAGTGTTGATGGCATTTGTTGTTTCACAAGCTGCAGCTTTCTTGTTTGTTCTTTATAGCACACCACCAGCCCCGAAACACACGCACACACACACACACACACACACACACACACACACACACACACACACACACACACACACACACACACACACACACACACACACACACACACACACACACACACACACACACACACACACACAGGTTTAGATACATGAAGATTGCCTTCTTATTGATTCATGGCATCGGGTGAAAAGCATATTGATAAATACCTGGAGTACTTCCCCTCGTTCAAATTGTGAAACTAAATTGGGCAGAACTGAGACAGATGCGGCGCAGTAAATTAAACAAGCAATCTTCTCTGTCGGGTGACAGCACAATGGTGATTAGGGTTCCATGTGAGCTGCCCTACATTATTTATGGCTGTGCTGTGGGCTGCCTACAGTTGAATAAACCCACAGTCCATTGACTGGGCACATTATGGGAGGCCGACTCGTAGTGAGAGGGGGAGTTAAAAATGGCTTTATTTCCTCTGGAGGAGGTTCATTCTCATCTAAATGAAGGTGGAAGCCCCGAGCGTGTTGTTTCCAGGCTCTGCGTGTGTGAAATGTGTTGACTGTGTTCCAGGAGGCGTCTCTGCAGCGCTCTGATTCCTGCTCCAGGGTGATTTTCTGCAGAACCTCTCATTTGTACACATCAACCGCTCTTCGTTTCCTTGGACTCGGTGGCCCATTTCCACTTCACTATTTGGCCTTTTTGTTGTCCGTATGTGAACGTGCAGATTTTCTTTTTTTTCAATAAGAAAACACTTTTTTTCCTTTAACAGTTTTCCAAACGGCCTCTATTGTCTTGTATGGTATACGGAGGGAGAGAAAAAAGTGTGTCTTATGTGGCAAGGAAATATGGATAAGATCAAGACATTTTGTCTTCATCCATAGTGTGAACAATATTCTGAATTCAGCATTTTTCCACCCGCAAACTGATGCTGAAATATATAAGCAAACCGCCACTATTTTAAAAACCTTAATTGGCTTTCTTGTTTCATTGGAACTACAGGCTACTGTGAATTGGCTCACGCTAGATTTTAGTTCACTTAGGTATTTGCAATGCAATGTTCTCCGTTAAGGAGGAACAGGAGCCGGTGCTTAAAGGAGCGCAATGGGTCATGAGAAACAAATGATTGAAAAGAGATTGAGTTTTATATAACGCCTTACAAATGCCTTGATGGCCTCAATCCCCATCCTGCAGATCAGCTTGGGACTCACCAAGTTTAAGCTTGCTACAGCCACAAGCTATGCTGTTTTTTATTGCAATACAACTGATTTGGCTACATCCGGCCAACTTAACCAATAGCTATGCATATCCACACTAATTATTATTTTCTTGGATCATGTAGGACCAAACATACTATACAAGTAAAGGATCCTAACTCAAATATTAAGTTGGTGAACTTCATAAACAGAGATATTGAAGAGGTCTCAGTGTCTTTGTCTGTGGAAGGTATTTACTGTACAGTGGGTACGGAAAGTGTTCAGACCCCTTCAAAATGTTCATTGCAGCCATTTGCTAAAATTTTAAAAGTTCATTTTATTTCTCATTAATGTCCACTCAGCACTCCATATTGACAGGAAAAAACAAATGTAGACATTTTTGCAAATTTAATAAAAAAGAAAAACTAAAATATCACATGGTCATAAGTATTCAGACCCTTTGCTGTGACACTCATATTTCACTCACATGATGTCCACTTCTTCTGATCCTCCTCGAGATGGGTCTACTCCGTCATTGGAGTCCAGCTGTGTTCAATTAAACTGATTGGACTTGAATAGGAAAGGCACACGCCTGTCTATATAAGACCTTACAGTGCATGTCAGAGCTATAGCTTTGCCACTGTGGCGCAGACATGTAAGAGGACCCAGTCTATCAACGCATATCTTATTTTTACTGCAAAAATATTTAACTTTTTATAATTAGTAGAGTCACGCAAAGTTTCGAGCACCTGCTGCACCTCCAGCCCGTCGTCAAAACACACTGGCAGTAACTGACAGTTAATCAATATCACACTCTACGACTCAGAGAGCAACATCGCTCTTTGCATATGTGACCACATGGTGCAACTGTGGGTCAGTGGGTTGTAGGTTCAATCCCCGCCCTAGTCGATGTGTCGGGGTTGAAAGTCGCTTTGGATAAAAGCTTCAGATAATTGACATGTAATGTAATTTGTTTTCGTGCTCCCTTTTGCAAAGTTTGCTGTGTTCGGAGGAGATGTGAAGAGGAGGCGCCGTAGGGCTGTAGTTATCGTGGTCTGATATAGGGAATTCATCAAGTCCATTCCTCCTATGTCATGTCGCTATGTTTAAGGTATTGTGTCGACACGGCTTCGAGGCTCTCGCCATACATTTTGCATTACAAATTAGCAGTGGGTGGACTCGGGCTCAGGTAACATGCATGATGGCTCACTGGTATGTTTTACTGGGACACTTCATTTGAATGGATTCAGAATCTTATTAGTAACGCCTGTTTGTTAGTTGTTTCTTTCTCCCCGCTGTAACAATTTAAAAATATTGGCTGTGAAAAAGTTGTGTTGGGACCTTAATGGTGATTTTGATTGGTCTCCTCCTGCTCTCTCACTTCCTCCATCGCTCCCAATACCTACAGAGGCGTCTGCTGTAGGAATGTGAAGAATGAGGGGAGAAGCGTTAGCAGACCACTTGGAGCTCGGCCTATTGTTACACCTTTGCACATGTGGAACGGCTGCTCTCTTGCTTTAAAAAAAATGTCAGCCCAGGCACCCCGACACCACCGGGGCCCGACGTGTGAACTTACTGCAACAGTGATAACCAGTTATACTTTAGTCGAACTGCAACGAACATCAGAAGAACGTCGGCTAGGAGCGCTGTCGCTGTCATCTGCTCGTTAAGGGACTGATTGAAAACAGGTGTGCATCATGTCATCATCTGACCTCCATTAAGAAGGGGAGTAATTGTTTTACGATTTCTTCCCTGAATTGAAATAAGAATAATGGGTATTTTTTGTTTGTTATTGTATAGTCTTTGAATACTTTGTCCGTGTTTTATCCACTCATAGTCCTTACTGGTCTGTAGTGGGAGTCGCTTGCTTTGAGAATATGGGTTTAATTTGTTAATTTCATTCCAGTTTTTACATTTTTAGCCTCTAATATTCTTATCTTCTTTGTGGATTCCCGCCTTCAGTTTGTTGCATTGTACAACATTCCTCATTATTGCTGTTTTTCACCCGCTAACCACAGTGGGATGACTGCAGAAAAAAGGCACGATGAGAGATTGTACATTTTTTGAAAATTAACAAAGAAATGTAGTGTTGCAGAAACCTCCCGTACCAGAGCCTCAAAAATAACTTCTTCCCCGCATTTGGAACGTCCAGAAGGCCTCGAATGCTTTGAGGGATTTTGGAGAAAGCCCTCGAGATTCCTGGAAACTGGGGAAGCTAATCTTCTCCGTGTGCGTTGGAGATGTGGAATGAGAAAATGGGACGCCATCCCTAATTTGTGTTTTTGTTTGTACATTTCACTTCGAGTGGACTCATTGTACATGTCATGCCCATGCACACGTTATGAAAGGGCCAACAGGGAGGATATGTTTGTTTTATATGCACATTTGACAGTCATCTCCACTTAGTCTGTTGCGTGAGTGTGGCGTAATTGTCCTTCAGCACAACAGCGTGTTTTCATTCCCCGCTGGCCTCTGGCCCGGGATACCCACTCACACTCCGGTCTACTTGTCCACGGCACCACAACAATGCGGCGCTGCCGTGCATCTTTAACCACTGTCGCGCAGTCCCCTGGTGTTTGGCTGTTTTATAATGGGCCTGGGTGCCAAATCTGGTCTCCGCATTCAATTGCTTCTTTGTTTATTTCCTCCATGTGAACGTCAGTGTGGGGCTGAGCTGTGGCTCCATGAATTCAATCTGTTCGGATACCTTCCATGGCTTTCATCAGGACTTTAAGCGTCACCCCCATCCCCCCCTCAACCGCAGCTCCGCCGTCCTTCAACCATTGTTTTGCTATTGAATGAAACTTATTTTTCTCTCACATGAAGCATGAAATACAAGCTTTTATATTGGCATTGGCAGGTATTTCAAGTTGTGATCAGATCCAGGCCGCGCTCATTACATCGTCAACATGATGTAACGTTGCGCTGCTGCTGCCGTGTACCAGCGTGGCATGTTTTTCCACTTACGGATTTCAATATTTGTCTTTGTCATAAACACAGGGCATCTGGTTGCTAGTGGTGGGCCCAGCCTTCATTTGGACTTTGACATCGAAATGTGGAGTTCTTCGGAGAGAAGCTGCCTGGGCTTCTCATTTTGCAGCTATAGCGTATATGATAAATGTTACTAATCCCCTATTGACCCTGAGAGGTCAATCCTTTTTTGCCTTTTTTAGGATAGCCTTTATCTTGCTGATGCAGGAATTATTTTTTTACCAGGCAACACAACTATGCATTATGTTTGCAGTCAAGTGTGAAATTATTTTCCCTTTCCAGATTTATCTTTGCAAAAAAACATATTTTCTTTGGCCTTGTGGCCTTCGGGATACATTTATGTTGTGGATGTGATTAGATACAGTGAGCCAGAACACACATGTTGTCCTCCTACAAGCTTAGGTGTCAACCTTTTTAAACTTCTAATGTCCCCGCAGGTTTTTAGGAACCTCACTGGAGAGATATGTAAGAAAAACTATGGAGATTATTAGGGAAGTAATCTTCTGGAAGACATGAATTTGGTTTGAAATACCAAGGGCAGGGGGCTGTAAATGTGAATATATATATATACACGCACACACACACATACACACACACACACGTGTCTATGCTGGATAGGGTTTCTGTTTTTTTGAAAGAATTGCAGAGGATCTTTTGTTAATGTCGGCAGTTGGCTTCTTGCCTGGATTATTTTTTTTTTAAACAAAAGAGAATTGGCGGGGGGGGGGGATAAGTGCCAGTGCCCAGCCCAGTGTTACACACTGTTCAGGCTTAACACAGTGGCCCAGTTTCTCTACAATCCCCCCCGGTGGAACAACTCCTGTGTTTAGAGCCTCGAGAAGTGTATCGTGAATGTCATTTTCAAAGGGGAACCCCTTAAGAGTGGACGAGTGCAGGTAGGACGAACAATGCTGGCAACACAATAATGGCACCAGCTCGATGCCAGGTCGTCTGGGTTCACAGATAGGCCTTTGACGCCATCCTCTCTCCCCCCCATCCCTCCTAAATGTTCCACACAAAACCGATTTGGTATTGCTAATCTGCGTGAAGAGTGCTACTTTTACAATGAAAGAATACGGCTTGACAAATCTACTTTGTCCATGTCCCAATATTGAGGGTTGGCGGATTAGTCTCTAATTTTAGTGCCACTTATTTCTTCAGCTGCTTTTAAGAATTAGTTCCAAATAACAGAAAAACTCAAATGTGACGGCTTTTTGCGAGTTGGATTGGGGGTGGTGGTGGGAGTCGGCTATTGTTAGGGAATCGAAGCTGTGCTAAAGAGATTGTCTGGTGGCAGCTAGGGCCTTTGCGAAAGAGTTTCGAATTGACATGCAAATCTTTAGGAAAAAAATCTGTATTTGAGGTGGTTGGGCAGTTTGAGATCACAAAGTTTGATGGCATTTTCAAACAACCCAGACCAAGTAAAGTGTAACCCAACTTTTTCCCCCAACTGTCTAGTTTGTCGTTGACTTCCTGCAAGTCAGCAAGAAGTGCATCTAGTCATCACTGTTCTGGACTCACTTTAATGTCACCAGCACCCGGATAGTTTACACCTTTCCATCTCACATGTATTTGGCGACTGAGACATGTGATCAATACTCAACAACCATCAATACCACTGGAGACGGTCACATTTAAAACAATGAAGGACACAGAGTTGGAGTGCATTCAGCACTTTTGAATAGCAGTCAGTTTATTGATTTTCTCTCACAAGGCCAACATCTGATCCTCTCTGCCTCTTCTTTTCTGTTTGTGAAAGTGGAGGGTGTCGGCATGTTAAAAAAACAATTTAAATTTAATTGAGTTGGGAGAGACTCATGAAAAAACTATCGCCCCCCCCCTCCGAAAAAAAGGAAAATTGCAGTACTCAGATTTGCTGCTCTCGGAGCCCTTTTTGGTCGTGGGGCAGTGTTTGGGTGTGATTATGTAATCCATCAGAGTATTACCATAAAGGGGAGGGGGCGGTGTGCGCCGAGGGGCTGGAAGGTAATAGCGGTGCTACTGATGATCATCGTCTAGCAACTGCCCAAGGGCAGGAATGTTTTGTGCGCCGATGTGTCCGACAGGTGGCTAGGAGACGCTAATTGATTAATGATCATGGTGATATATGAGCCCCCGCGGCCAGCCTAAACATAAAGGCTCAGAGCACCGGTGTCACCCTAAATCATTTCCAACCAGGCCAGTAAACCCCAAACAATTTCCTCATTTGCATATGAAAGACCGATCGGGAGGGGGACTTTGCCTTCCGAGCCCCTTTTCTAAGGATGCCCATTGTCAGCACCCTGAGTCTGAATTAACAGGCTCGCATTTTATGCTCGATGAATAATGACAACAAAGATGGTTTTATAATGAGGGTCACTCGGCACTAATGAATGATTTACATCACCAGGATCTCACCCTTTGATATTGTTTGCTTCTTCGCTGCCCAAGGCAGGCATTGACAGAAAGCAGCACTCACCGTGACGGTTGTACACATGAAATGAACCACTGTCTCCTGCAATATATATATATATATATATATATATATATATATATATATATATATATATATATAATCATTATTCTATGACAGAGATTAAAATATACAGAGGTGAATATGTGTTTTCACCACGTTTTATAGTAACTATAATTCTTTATCCAATGTGTATATATACACATATACATATATGAATGTGTGTGTATATATATATATAACAAATGTGTATGTGTGTATATATATATATTGTTATTGTTATTCTATGTCAGAGAATACCATATACAGAGCTAAATTTATGCGTTTTCACCACGTGTTATAGTAACTATAATTCTTTACACAATCGGGATGAGATAATTGACTTTCTTTCTTTAAGCGTCTTGTTTTCGCTCTACATTATGGAGCTGACATATTTTCCATGCATGCCGTGTCAGATTCTTCATGAATGATTGAACATTAGTGGAATTCACCTGCCCCCAGATGATCATATTTTGCCTCCATACCCACTGTCATCGTCGGTGGATTCACTCACTTCCTCTCTCTCTCTCGCTGCCTCTTCCTCTTTCACTCTCCCCGCTACCGCAGATATTTACAATTCCACTGTGGGTGTGTGTGTGTGTGTGTGTGTGTGTGTGTGTGTGTGTGTGTGTGTGTGTGTGTGTGTGTGTGTGTGTGTGTGTGTGTGTGTGTGTGTGGGGGGGGGGGCTCTTCATTGTTTTGTTTGGATGACTCTGAAGGACAATGGCGGTCTGGAGCCTTGGCCCGGGCACTTGGCGTGTGTGAATCTGCATCTTTCCATCGGGAGCGCTGTCCTCCGATGACAAGAGAGGTCATGTGATCTATGTGTGAGTGAAGGGGGTTTCCACCACGAAGAGTCAGAGCCTCAAGGAGAGTGGTGTGTGTGTGTGTGTGTGTGTGTGTGTGTGTGTGTGTGTGTGTGTGTGTGTGTGTGTGTGTGTGTGTGTGTGTGTGTGTGTGTGTGTGTGTGTGTGTGTGTGTGTGTGTGTGTGTGTGTGTGTGTGTGTGTGTGTGTGTGTGTGTGTGTGTGTGTGTGTGTGTGTGTGTGTGTGTGCCAGCACACAGCCGGTAGAATTCCAAAGACTTAAACAAAGTTAAAACAAGACACTGCGTCTGTTTTAACGTGAGCTATGACTCTCGCCATGGGGGTTATACTCTGCTCACACTACTCTGCGACTGCTGGTCGTACCCACCATCAGCGTTTCCCTTGTACACATTAGTGGCAGCGTAAGGGTGCTGCTGTCACAACGTGTAAGGGAATGTCACGGGGGCCGCTGGATGATTTTACTTGAGTTGGACCGCCTCCCCTCAAACCCTTTCAACCGTCAGCGTCTCAAATCCCAGGTGCCGACGCAAGGCCGTACGTTGAGGATCGGGTGACCTCTGCTCGGTGGGATTGAGGGTCCCTGAGCAATCGAGGCCCTCTAGGTGGTGTAAATTGGGTTCCATTTTAAGGCAGATGGACTTGCCTGGCAGGGCTCCAGCAGTGAGGGCCCCTTCCTCTGTGTGTGTGTGTGTGTGTTTGTGTGTGTGTGTGTGAGAGTGAGAGAGAGAGAGAGAGAGAGTTTGTGAGAGTGAGAGAGTGAGAAAGGTGTGTGTCTGGTCCGCAATGAGTTCCCTTTCAGCCGTCAGCAAGGATAAAGACGTGATTACCCCAGGCTACTCCTGTCCGCTCTCATCAGTGTATTGGCTGCAGGCTTGCACACACACACACACACACACACACACACACACATACACACACACACACACACACACACAGAGCATACGTGCGTGTGCATTTAACTCTGTCCTCATTTCATGCTACAGGGCTGTCAGTTTTTTCGTTCTAGTGGACCAGTTAAAACACAACGTTGAGAACAACCAAACAGGAAGTGAGGATGTGCAACAAGACAGGAAGTGAAATGAGGAGTCATCGAGGGTACGGCCTTCACGATGAGGTTGGAAGAGGTACCGGGGGGGAGTAGCACAGAGCCAGACACGCTTTAAAAAGCAGCATCCCATAACCAGGGGCAGATGGGAGGTGGGTTAGCTTGCAGCTAAATGCACCAGAGCCATGCTTCGACTGAATTCACCTTCTGAAATGAGTAATATTTATATATATTCTGAAGTCATAGCAATTATGCACAAATCACACAGGTGCATCACTCTTTATTGACCAGAACGTTGTCATTTTAGGTGACACATTAACAGCCATTCATACCAGTGTAGACAGGAGCCGCAGTTTTTATTTCCCCCTCATTTTTGCCTTCTGACTTCATCAAAGATATGTTAATTAAAATATGTGTTATTTTACGAGGCCGTCGGCTTTGACGACACAGCCCACGATTCAAGGTAATGTTTGTTTCAGGGCTAATGCACGGCATTATATTTAGGATTGGGTACCGAAAACCGTGCCAATATATGACCGATGATGACAAGAGCAGCCTTAACTCAGATTAGAACCGTAATGTCGATTGGAAGTTTTGCATTCATAAAAGTAGGCCAACAAATAATAAATTAGCCATTATAATCATGTTTAAGCTAGCTCTTAGCACGTAAGATAGCTGAAACTATGTTTAAGCTATAGCTCTTAGTTTGTAAAATAGCTAAAAAACATGTTTAAGCTAGCTCTTAGCTCGTAAACTAGTTTAAACCATGTTTAAGCTCATTTACGAGCGCAATCTTTTTTTGTCGGTGCGGCCAAGTGAACGGCTTTTACAGGGAATATGGCCGAATAGGCTTTTTAATGTCGTCATTGTCCATCTTCGTTTTGGCCTTTTATTTTTTAAGCATCAGTTTAAGCACCGGTATTGTTTTAAAAGTACCGGTTTAGCACCGGTATCGGAAAAAACTAATTCTATTTCCTGTATTTATGGAGTAAGTGTCCACACCATGATGTGAATCAGTTTTAAATATGACATGATATGTTTTGCAATGTATAGGTCTATAATTAAAGATCTGCTTTGCGTCTTTTAAGTCCGATCCTCCCCCTCAAACTGTATTAGTATTCACATGTAGCGAGAACGTGAGCTTCAAACCAATGCATGTGAGCAACATTAGCTTGAACACTAACTGTACCATAGTTGGTTGCATTCATGTGGCAAACGCCTCATGTGAATTAGTAAATGGGACTCCTCATTAACATTGCATTGACGTTGGCACGGTACCCGCTTGGAGGTGTGTGATGTGCAAATGAAAGCGCTCCCCGTTGTCAAGATAAATGCACACTTTCTCGTAAGGCGGCTATATTTATCTCTGTTATGGCCGTTTGACTGTCCTCAAGAGCTCGCGATAGCAAATAAGTGTGAAATTCATTTACTGCTTGTAAAAATGGCATTGGGGCCACTTCAGCCTGGAGGGAGGGGGTTTTCTTTTTTATCGTGGTGCGATGACGCTTCTGAAGAGCGAGCGGTACTATGGCTGTCCTCCTTTCACCGCTAACTCAAGTATAGAGATGTTCCTCCTCCGTGTTGCACGTGCCTTCAAGTGAAATACACCCAGGCAGACCACAGCTTGAAAGGTCACGGGTTTCTCTTGAACATACTTTTGGGAAAACGGTGACCTCGGTCCCCCGCAGAGGGATTCTGTAGCCAGGGTATGCTAAAAAGAGACGTCCTTTTCTTTTTCCCGATTTTAATTTACATTTGTTTGTATTCTTCTTCATTATTTATTTTTGTCATTTACAGTGTTTTATTGCATTATTTTTTGGTTCTGTGAAACGGAAACAAAAATCGCTAAATAAAAAGTAAACATTGTTTTTTTTAAAGAGAGACTCTCAAAAAGAATTCTCCAGAATTATTGACCATGAATGTTGAGTTTGGCATTATAATGTCTGCAAACCACCGTCCTGTAATTTATTTGTCAAACAATCCTGCTGCACACAAGTAAAGTGTTTAGCAGAAACACTAAGTGTCAGAAAACTCCTTAAATGTACACGTGCAACCAGACATATTGCCAAATCCACATGTTAGAGTTCCAGTGTCACTAGATGCACGTTAGCGGGACAACATCGGCCTGGCTGAGAGACGCCACGCCACTTTAAAATGTGTCTCCGTCGTGGCGATGAAGGCGCCTCTGTGTACTCTTGTACGTCGGGCTAAAGGGGATTTCTAGCCCCCCGCCTGATTCACATTGCTGTAATCGAGTTGTGGCCATAAGCACGACTGTTGCCCTCCCTAGGCCCCAGGTAATTCACACTCCCACACACACACACACACACACACACGCACACACACACACACGCCACAGAAGCACTGTTTTACTCCCAGTGTTCCCATGATGTCTGTGGCTCAAATGTGTCGTGTGAGAAAGTCCAATCTACTGGAAAAGGGCGGGTGCAGATTACAGGGAGTATGCGAGCGAGGGAAGGAAAAAGAGCGTCAGAGTTTTCTCGTAGTGGAGCAGTTCTGTGCCAGTGAAGCGAGGGAGCCACTGAGTCGGCAGCACGTGGACTACAAAGCTCTCTGGTTCAAATCTCTCTTTCTCTCTCTCTCTCTCTGTTCCTCCCATCAAAGCTTAGGAGCTGCAATCGATTCAAGGGGAGATTTCCTCGGCCGAGGACGGGGAGATTGACGTTTTTGGGGTAAGCCCGAATTTGTCGCTCCCCTCAACTCCGGGTAAATGGACTTCTGCACACTCCACAGTTGAGTGGGTGTGTGGGTGTGTCGGGGGGGGGGGGGGGGGGTACCAAAACACCATGTTGCTCCTCTATACAAGAGCATTGTTCCTCGTCGTGTGACTGACATGTTGGTTTTGTGGTTGTATTTAAATTTGGCCTCTCCCATCACCTCATGTCATATCGGCCATTGAAATGTCACCGTTTATGAACAGAGTAAGCATTTACACACACACTTTATACACTTTATCACTTTCTATTACTACTATTACTCACTTTATAAAAAAAGAGAAACATACTTTTGATTTTCTGTATGTTCAACATTGGAAAATTGACAAAAATGATGACTTTGACCCTCACACACACACTCACAGACAAACACACACACATACGCACTGTACCGGTTACAGGAGGTTCTTGGGGCCTGTGTGCCGCCAGTGGTAGGATCAAGTCTAATCCGGGCTCTGTTGCATCACAGTTGGAGCTGACAGCGGGAAGATTTGCTCCGTCATGTTTAAGCGACATTACAAAGTAAATCCAGCCGTTCATCATCGCCGGGAACTGGCGTGAAGAACTTGGACCGTCAGTTTGTGAGTATAGACGGATTTATTGGGGGTGATCCATCTTCACTGTGTCGGCTTCGATAAACTATGGCGTCGGAAAAAATAGTTATGTCCTTTTTATTTGACTCTTATTTATGACATTTAAACGTCGTCTGCCAGAATGTTGACACAATAAGGACCTACAGCGAGCAGCTGAGAGGGGTCGGCCAATCACAGCATCAAGATTAACTGTGGCTTAGTTGGTCCTGTCGGACTTTCTCATGCATGTCATGTGACATGTCTCTTCATGTCCCTTCCTGGTCCTTCCTGTGGGGGGTGGGTGGTCTCTCCCCCCCCACACCCCCCACACCCTCCCCCAGACAAACACTTTCCTCCTCCATGGCAGCCTCCAAGCAAAAACAAATAGACTGGCATGTATTCCAAGATGCCAGGCAATGCCCAGAAGAATGCAGCCGACCTCCACAAACCCTTCAATGGATGCCCACACCAAAGACGGTGCGCCGCCCGTGTGTGCACGTGCGCGTGTGTGTGTTTATCCACACACACACACACACAGAAGGAGACGTCCGTGTGTCGTAACCGGGGACGACAAGCGATCTGGCAGACACTCCTCAGCCTGGCATAGGGCTGGCCTGATGGACAAGACGGATGCTGGCACATGTGTACAACTCTTTAAGCCCCTCCTTCCTTTTGTACATCCCCCCGCCCTTTTGTTTCCCTCCTAAAGTTACCCCACTTTGTAGGTTTTAAGAGATCGACAAAGGCAGCACGTGGTTTTCTGTTCCCTTTGGCTCTCCGTGGAGTTGTTTTGGAGAGTGTGAACACCTTTACTCACTTCACTTGCTCGTGATGACACGTCACCGTCTCTGGGAGCCATCTCATTATTCCATTAGCCGCTCCATTTATTCGTCTCGGGTTTTTCTTTTTTGTGCGTGAAGGCACACGCACCACTTGCACGTCGTCATTTTCCACTGTCTTTCGCTCTCTTTGAGTTAGCAGGTTTAGCGTTTTCATCTCCACGTGAAGCGGTATTTAAACGCCCCCCGACCCTCCCCCTCCCCCCTAACCTCCCCTACCCAGCCATCATTTAGACCCAGTCTCCTTCGCGGGTTTGGGAGGCGGCCCGGGCACTTGATGTGGAACACATGCCTTTAATGATTCACACTCTGTATGCGGTAGGTAGGCGGCGGCCGCCGGGCCCCCGCTCTATAATGGGACTCCTGTGTTTTTCTTTTCTTTACTCCACTTCGGACATGGAAACTGCAGGGGAGTTAAAATGTGTGTGCGGGTATCGGCACCTTCGTATTCAGAGTTGAATAATCGGCACTCAACATCTTTTGTTGTTGTTTTGCCGGACTCGAGCTCCCCGGGTTTGATGCATGTCATCTCAGATGCTCTGACACTCTAATGGCTGCTTGGTACCTTTTTTTGTTTTTTGTTTTGTTCTTTCATTGTGATGAATTTGAGCGTGGTGGTGCATGGTGGGGGCTTTCTAACACTTCCACCTTCTGATCTGCCCCCCCCCCCCTCCCCTCCACTCTCAAATTTAGAGTTACGGTGGAGTGAACCACTTGAAGCTCAGTTGGCATTGTGTGCTGATGAGCTCATTTATCGTGAGGCATTTAAATGACTTACTTCCTCACCGGTGGCAGAATAGCAGAAGTGTTCCCCGAGCCCTGATGCTCGATTGATTTAGTTTTTTTCGCCCTTGCACGTGCACTCCACCCAGAGTGAGAACAAACAATTGAGAAGTTTGACACGACAGCTTGAATCTCAATTAAAATGGAAAATCAGTCTGTGCGTGTGTGTGTGTGTGTGTGTGTGTGTGTGTGTGTGTGTGTGTGTGTGTGTGGTTTCTGTCCGTACAGTCAAAGAACAGTGAAACCTGCCGATGCGTGACGGGGGGAGTGGTGGAGTGGTTCCGCCATCCACTCCGTCGTAAACTGCTTCCTGTTTTTGATCCCCCCCCCCCCCCCAAACGTCTCCATCTTTCCGTCCACGCTTCCATCTTTTGTTCTTCCCCTTTTCTCTCTATCTCTTCCTCTGTCTCGCCATCCCGGGTCCCACGCCCTCCTTTTTTTGCGTGGCCTCGTCTGACCTCGTCCTTCCGCCGCCCCCTCACACACTTCTCCATCCTGTGTCACACACACACACACACACACACTGGACATCACACACACACGGCATGAAGACCAACGGCCCGTGTCCTTGACGTAACTGTAAGTGAGCCGCTCTTTTCCTTTTTTTTGCCAAACTTGTGGGTGGCCACAGCACTCGGGATACTAAACACACTTGCTGACCTTGCTTGACAGAAGAGCTCATTTGCAGCGTAAAGTAATGGATAGTAATTATGTCCTTATTCAAGATAATGGTTGTGTGTGTGTGTGTGTGTGTGTGTGTGTGTGTGTGTGTGTGTGTGTGTGTGTGTGTGTGTGTGTGTGTGTGTGGTGTTGGTGGTCTGAATTTGTTTTGCTTTAGCGGGAGAGTAATTTAGTTTTAGAGCTTTCCCCCACAAATACTTGACTTAATGCTCATGAGTTTACCAGTCCTCTGTTCACTGAGTTGTATGTGATGCTGCTCACTTTTTACAATACCCATAATCCTCAGCGTAAGTAAATGCCTCTCGTAAAGCGTTGCATTAATGACACTTCGCCTCGGTGTTGTTTTATGCCCTGGATTTTGAGATAATTGGTGTTAATTTGTTTGGGGAGGTCATAAATGTAGCTTTTTTGTTGTTGTTGAACTTGTTTTATGAAGTTCAGACGCTCTCAAAGCCGGTTATGCAACAACAGGGTGTGTGTGTGTGTGTGTGTGTGTGAGTGCTGAAATTGATGAAGAGACCTCCCTGGTTGTAAGCTTTGCGACAAAGGGCGACCCGATACTGTATGCAGAGAAGCTCGGCCACTGTAGGCGAGAGGGGGCGTGGCTAACGGGACTGAGCAGTCTGCAGTTCCTCTTCGGTGCGCCTCCTGACAGGAACTTGGCAGCGAGGAAACATAAACAAATTCTCTGTGGTAGGCTGGCAGGCTGGGCGGCGCGGTTTCCCCCCGGTTACCATACGTGCGCAGCGCAGCGCTGCTCGGATCAGAGGCTAGCCCCTCAAGCTCAGCACCCGAGAAATAGATCTTACAGAGACAGGTGCCGCCTGCAGACGAGAGGCCAGCGCCATATTTGTGCTCAGGTCGTTGGTGCCGTCCACCGTACTGTGTGTCGGTTTGATCTCGTGGAGGTTTACAACAACGCCATTCAAACGTGACCAAGGGGTCCCCAAAAAAAATGGTTGTTTGTGCTGAGGTGGCAAAAAAGAAAAAGAAAAGCTGCGGCGCTGATGATGTAACGGCGGAGGCTGGAGGGACGGGAGTGAGGAGGCCTTGCAATCCTGTATGAGAGAGAGAGAGAGAGAGAGAGAGAGAGAGAGAGAGAGAGAGAGAGAGAGAGAGAGAGAGAGAGAGAGAGAGAGAGAGAGAGAGAGAGAGAGAGAGAGAGAGAGAGAGAGAGAGAGAGAGAGAGAGAGAGAGAGAGAGAGAGAGAGAGAGAGAGAGAGAGAGAGACTGTATTCCCACAACCAAAACACGCTCAAACATACAGGCATGTGCACACATGCTTATTTATACATATGTGTGTGCACGCAGGGACTCACTTGACTGCAGTCTCCCCCGCCTCCGTCTCCCTCTCCGTCTCTCACTCTCTAAACACAGTGGTGTATTGTGCAGTCTGACCTGGTCCATGTCCAAAGGCAAAGAGAACCCAGATTGCTGAAACAGAGGGCCCACTACTAACAGGCTGGCCAGGCGGTAGTTGTTACAGCCTGCCATGGCCTTCCAAACCAATGGGGACAGCTAACTGAGCCCAGAAAACCAGTGTGCATACGATATGTGTGTGTGTGTGTGTGTGTGTGTGTGTGTGTGTGTGTGTGCATGCTCTTTTTGATCAGCTACAGAAGGGTTTTTTGGATCGCATTAGCAGGAGCTGAAATGGCACCTCCGTGCAATTCCATAAGCACTGGTAAAAGCATTTGCCTGACTTTTAATAGTCCTCCATCTCCACAACATCATCCAGAGGCACTACTTTCAACTGAACTTTAATGGAGGTGCTGGTGGAGACGGGCCGCGGAAAAGAGGGCGATGGCGAGTATGAGGAGGGGGAGGAGGAGACGCATCTCCTCTCCTACATTTTCTTTAAATGTGGTAAATAGTAATTCTTTTTTTCCCTGGAATGGCGATGAATGCAGGAGCCGGCTCCCAGTGTGCAGGCGTCTGGCTCATCTGCCTCTTCGTGTGATTAACACCTGTGTGAGTGCAGCGGAGCTACGGAGCTATATCTATAGCGGATTTATTTAGATTTTTTTTTGGAGCATTTTGGAAAAACGGATCCCTAAAGTTGAGAATTAAATGAAAATGCCCGTATAACCCTTTTTAGATCAGGTTCCAGGTTATATCGTCTCTCTTCAGGGGGAGCTCAACATATTTGTATAACTGGTATAAGCAGGTACAGGCTTTAAAAGGTACATTGTTTTGCAACATGTCGGCAATGTAGAGGTAAATTGATTTTATTATAAATATCGGCATATTGGAAATCAAATATTGTCCTCACTTCCATCCACTGAGCACCTTCCACAGGTGGCTGTATCTGGACCTTGATTAAAGCATTATGTAAATCATCTCCTCTCCCAGAACATGTCAAACAGGACACGCTGGGCTATTATGTCACTGACATTTCGGGGAAGTATCAATGAGTGTGTGTGTGTGTGTGTGTGTGTGTGTGTGTGTGTGTGTGTGTGTGTGGTGTAACTGCCAGTGTCCTCTCTGTGAGCAGCAGAGGAGGACGAGCAGGACAGAAAGTGTTACGGTGCACTGACGAAGCACAGCACAGGCTCTGGTGACACTGCAGTGCAGAGGAGGAGAGAGAAAGAGAGAGACAGTCGGTGAAGGAGAGGGAAAGAGAGACGGTGGGAGGGGAGGGGGAGAAAGAGCAGAAAGTTGGCCCCAGAAGTGAGTTAGAGAGACAGAAGGAATCTTCTTCCCACGCAGAAAGATTGTACACGAGGACTCTGAGAATGCGAGATTGAGAGAAGTGGACGAGCACTCCAAGTGTGTGTGTGTGTGTGTGTGTGTGTGTGTGCAACTGCATGTACAGTATGTGACAATGCGTGTCACAGCAAGCCCAAATAGGACAGGAGCAAACCTTCCACCAATGAAGGTAAAGAAGACGGCATTAAGGGCCCAGATGTATCCTCCTCCTCCTCCTCCTCCTCCCCCACTCACCTCCTCCCCCCGCGTCCCAGCAGGCACTTCTCTGTAATGGCCCCCTATCGATCCCGAGGCCTCCTGGTCCACACTCAATGGCCCATCGATCGGCTCCTCGCAAAGAGTCTCCGGGGGCTCCTTCACGTCCTGTGGCTAGCCGTGTAGATGGTGCACCTGTGTGAAGCGCCGCTGGTTTATATTCTAGAAAAAGAAAACCGGCGTCTGCGCGCCCTTCTTTAGCGCGCCTGTACCTTCTTCTTTTTTTTTTGCGACAACCTTCCTGTTTATTATTAATGTGGCCCGGAAACCTTCGGGGGAAATTGTCCCGCCGCGGCATCAAAGCGATGGTCTCACTCTGATTAAAACACACACACACACACACACACACACACACACACACACACACACACACACACACACACACACACACACACACACACACACACACGCACACACACACGCACACACCTTACATGAAAAGACTCACTCAGCCGCTCTGCCGTCTCCCACAAGAGAGACGAGACAGGAAAAAGAAGAAAAGACTCCCTCGCCTCCCATGTTAAAAAAAAGGAAAAAAGCCTTATTAATCAGCCGAGCCACATGAAAACTTTACTTGTTATTGTTGCTGTTTGATTTATTGACGGCCTGGATCTGGGTCAAGCATCCCCCCGTTTCTCTCTCTCCCTCTCTCTCTCTTCTTCCTTACCCTCTCTACCTAAATAAGGGCCCACCCCCCCACATCTCGTCCCTTTGTCTCTCATCTGGTTTTCTGTTTTTGTTAAAGGACAGCTGATTAATGGTGCCACAGACAAAGCCCGCAGTCTGCTCTCCTCCGCCCGGGCTCAGATAGGGCTCCGCTCGGGGTAAACCAAAACACATGTGCTCTGGACGGCCACTGGGAACCCCTGGAGAGAGAGGGAGAGGGGAAGGGGAAGGGGAAGGGGGAGGGGGAGGGGGAGGAAGGGGGAGAGAGAGAGAGAGAGAGAATTAACGGCAGTAGTCCTGATGTATGATATTTCCAGTGATAAAGGCTCCTTCCTACATGTGCAGGAAAGGGAACCAGAGGAAGGGAGTAACTAAGATGGTGTTGCACCACGACGGCCTCTGTGTGTTCATCACAGTGCGACGCTATCGGCTCCACCTCTCGCTCTACAGGGCTCGTCTCCCGGAGTCTTGTTTCCGGCCCGCGGGCTCCTCGGTAACGAGCACAGGGGCCACGGCGAGAGCCGTGTGGGAAAGAGAATATCTTTTCCTGAACAATAACTTATGATTCCTGCGACTGCGTCGGGAGCTTTATGGTCGATTGTCTCCTCAAAATAGCAACGCTCGCCATTCATGATGTACTTTATGACCCCCCCCCCCTCTTTTGTGTATTTATGTTTGTGTGCAGCTAATTGGCTCACTTGTATTCTCATGGAGTTATTACCCAGAAGGTCGATTGGGTCATAACAATGATGTGTTCAGGTACACTACATGGCCCTCACCTCCTGAACCCACATAGACACAATGCAATGTTCAATGTATTGTACTATAAATGGTAAACTGGCTCTTATGTCTTTCCTGCTCTTACCTTGAGGCGTTGTGGGAGTTATTATCAGAAACTCTACAAACAATAGATGTCAACTGCATTTTAACACACACAAAAAAGTTAAAAGTTGTTCAATTGACTCAATCATTTGACCATAAATAACATGATTTGCTTTTAGTGGCGTGTTATTAAAACATTGCCACCAGCCAAAATACATACACACCAACACATAAGAGGAGCTAGAGGGGTCCAGGAGGAGCTAGAGGGGTCCAGGAGGAGCTAGAGGGGTCCAGGAGGCGCTGTAGTCCAAACAAACTCATCTTCACTTCATTAGAGCGGCCGTTAATAATTCATGCTCCACTTTCCAGAAGCTCCACTGTGCCCGTCCTTCCTCATTCCTCGTCACCAGACATTTAAGCCCCTGTTTTAGTTTTTTTTTCATTCTGGAGCGAGTTATTTACTCACTTACCCGCCCACACACACACACACACACACACACACACACACACACACACACACACACACACACACACACACACACACACACACGCACCCTCCAATGTGCACCTGCCTGGATGAGCAGACAATGCTACAGCGCCGGAGGAAGAGGAAGAGCAGTTCTGGCATGTCTATATTTTTATTTATTTTTTGTACTCTGCACTTCTTCGTTGTTACTCAGAGATGATGTGTCCCATGTACTCCTCCTCCTCCCTCCATCACTCCTTCCCTCCATACCTCCCTTCCACTCCAGGGTGCCTGTCCTCTTTATATCTCAGGGTCCCTCTCTCTCTCTCTCTCTCTCTCTCTCTCTCTCTCTCTCTGCTCATCGTGTCTTGTTGCACTCTGGTGACACATTTAGTTATGTATTCACCCCGTGTCTTTGATCGCCCCCCCCCCCGAACCCCTGCGTTGTGTACATTGCATAATCTCCCGTTGCTAAGCCTAGCAGTGTACCTCAACTCCATCTTTTTGTTGCCCCCCCCTCCCCCACCTTCCTCTTCCTTTTTTGGCAGCGATCCAGGTCAACTCTCCTTCCCTCCTGCCTCATCCCCCTTTCCCTTCAACCAATCCCAAACCTTAAAGTTGGAAGGAGTTGGTCTCCTCGCCTCTTTCACGCTCTCCGTCTTTTTCTTACTCCCTCCCCCCTTTCTATCCCCCCCCCACCCTCCCACCCGCCCTTGCTCTTCCCATCCTCTTTTTTCTTTCTTCTTCCCCCTACTCATCTCCCTCTCCCTGCCTACTGCTCTCCATTCTCCCAGTGGTCTCATTAGATATGAAGGAGGCTGCTCTCTCTGTCTGTGTGTGTGTGTGTGTGTGTGTGTGTGTGTGTGTGTTCTCTCGTTCTCTTCGGCACAGTCTCTCTTGACTGAGCATGGCACTGGCGGGGGAGGGAGGGGGGAGCGGCTCCATTATTACCACAAAGCTGTCACAAACAGTATATAAAGTAGCCTCCTGTTGCCGCGTGGCGAGGGGAACTACAGCTCCTCTCGGCTACCACTGTCCTGCCTTCCCCGCGGTACTTGTGCTGTAGCCACGGTTACAGGAATCAACGCAAACATCAGCACGAGTGTCCGAAGCATGTGGCAACCCCGTGACCTGGCGCTATACTCCCCCCCCCCCCCCCCCCCTCCCCCGATGCTCGAGACCTACACGGAGAACATCTGTCTCCTCTCTATAGTGACACCCCACCTATGTGGTCCACCCACTCTGTCTTCCTCTCCGCCGGGGCGCGAGTGACTGATTATGTGTGTGTGTGTGTGTGTGTGTGTGTGTGTGTCCGCCACTGTTATGCCAGTGTCTAGTTACAGGGATGGAGCCGTGTGCAGGAATGGGGCCCTCTGCCGCCTCGCTGGCAGGCCTGACCCCGACGGGTCAACGTCCATTACCACATGAAGCCTACGTGTCAAGCACGGCCCCCTGCTAGAGCCATTTGTCTTCCCCTGTGGGTCAGATGGGGCCTACACACACACACACACACACACACACACACACACACACATTCTTTGTTGACCATGCAGAATCCTGCTCCCCAACAAGTGTCCCTCTACTTGAAGGATTCCCTGCGGATGGGTTTTAATGCCCAGATGCATTAAATGATGAGTGGATATTAACAGGTGTGTTTCTGCTGCTCGTCACGACGACCAGGAACAAATTCGCTCCAACGACTTTGAAGTTGGACGCTACAGAAACGAGAGTCTTTGGCTTTTCTTTGCTTTTCCATTCATTCACTATTTCAAACATTTGCCATCCTGGAAGCGTTGAAAAAAAACATCTTGGAAGAAAACTGAACGGCGTCTCATTCGTCCACGCCTCTTGCAGTCCGTTCTATGCCCCCCCCCCTCTCTCTCTCTCTTGCGCTATCTCTCGTTCTTGCTATCTCTTGTTCTCGTTCTCTCTCTCTCTCCCTCCCTCTCCCCCACACCACCTCCCTCTCTGTATCCAGTGATGAGCTCCTGGCAGCCATTATCACTGGCCGACTCATCCCTCGTTTCCCCACATTACAGAGTCACAGCATTCATTACCATGGCGATAACAGGACAGATAACGCAGTGCACGTTATAACAGCTACAGTGAGCGGACACACACACACACACACACACACATGGACGTAAACACACAGGAAACTGTCAGCCATGTGTCCCTATGATAAATAAACAGTGAAGCATCCCCCTTTTTTTTAATGATGGCATACACAGGGCTGCGTGTTGAATATTGACGGAAAGATTGAGCGCGTTCTCAAGGGCCTTTCCAACATGACGTATGGCTCTCGCTTTGGATTTTTTTCCCTCTTCCCTCCTGTCCTTCATTTTTACACCCCCCCCCCCAAGCTCTCCTTTATTTATCTCAGACAGCGGCTTGCTTGGGGTTTGTCGACGTGAGAGACG
This sequence comes from Liparis tanakae, assembly GCA_036178185.1. Classification (NCBI taxonomy): domain Eukaryota; kingdom Metazoa; phylum Chordata; class Actinopteri; order Perciformes; family Liparidae; genus Liparis; species Liparis tanakae. The sequence continues at coordinate 4,437,253 of CM070105.1, read as the reverse complement.
CCGCCGTCACATTTATCAAGGGGCCGCTGCCGGCAGGGAAACAAACATCAGGAGTGTGTGTGTGAGGAGAATGCGATAATAAATGCAGAGGGGATAGCATAAGAATGAGAGAAGGAAAGAAAAAGAAAAGAAGGCATATCTTGGGCCTCAGCACAGCAAAGTATCACGTCAGTGGTGAACAGGTTGCTTTCTGAGTTTTCCCCCACGTGACTCGATGCCCGTCAGCAGTCAGCAATAAAAAACGCCGCCCGCATTAGCAGTCGGCGAGCTGCTCGCTTTGATGAATGTCTCATTGTTTATGCTGTCTCTCTCTCTCTCTCTCTCCATCCTGCATGCACCGTGGTGAGTGTGTTCAGAAACTGGCACGCTCTTCACCGAGTGTTGTTTCAGTGTTAGCCGAGCGTTTGATGTCTGTATCAATTGTGGTTCTCGGGCCTCCCTGGACTCGGATCACAGGCAGCGTTTATTAATGTGCCGGTTCAGAGTCTCACCTGAGGGACCGCTGCCAGACGGTCCTCCACATGTACTTTCTCTCTTTTCTTTTATGCCTTTTCTACTTAAACACTGCCCCCCCACCACTAATAGCAATTGACCTACTTTGTAAATCTAAACTTAGCTTCACCAAATGCAAAGGAGTGAGTTGGTCGTTGAGCTTGTGATGGGTGGGGGGGGGGGTGGTGGATCTGTGCGACACAAAGACAGTACATTGTTGGATGCTAGTCTCAACGTGCTCATTGGTCGCTTTTTTCCTCGTTGGCTTCTTTTAAGCTGCTGTTTAACCCTATTATCTGATTAGCTGGATATATATGGTGGGTTGTGGTGTGTGTGTGTGTGTGTGTGTGTGTGTGTGTGTGTGTGTGTGTGTGCGTGTGCTACTTGCCTCATAAAGATGAAGAGCTCTCTCTTTACCTAAGGGGGATGGGGGTTGACAGCAGTACTGTAGCGCCCCCACCAAAGCTCCATGCTTCTATTCAAGAACCCCCCCCCCCACCACCACCCACCACCACCACCACCACCACCACCACCACCACCACCATCCCCCACAGCTGATAAATGTGTTTTTCTTAAAGAAAGAGAGGAGTCTCTTTTAATGTAGGTTTTTTTTATTCTGTGTGTGTGTGTGTGTGTGTGTGTGTGTGTGTGTGCGCGTGCGTGTGTGTGTGTGTGTGTGTGCGAGGCCTGCTAATGCACTGCCGGGTCGAGCGGCCGGGCTGCAGGCAGACTCGGAGGCAGAGCCCGCAACCTCGACCCCAGCATCATTTGTTTGGACGAGGGCCGTCAGTGGCTGTCGCGCGGCCCATGATGAAGTGTCAGTCGGTAATTGTCCCCGTGAAGCATCCACATCTCAGGGGGTGACGGGGGGTTTGGGGGGGGGGGGTGGAGGATGGGGGAGGCATGGAGCTGACAGAGAGAGAAATGACACCCTGGGCTCCTCCTATTCTCTCTCTCTCGCTCCTCTTCACTCGCCCATTTCTTTCTAGTTTGTCTCCCCGGTCGTCCTGCAGCTGCACCTCCTTGTGAACGTCTGCCGGGTGCTGGGCGGAGGCCGGCGGCCCCCGTGGAGCTTCAGCCGGGGGCCCCAGCGGCAACATTAAGCATGTCCGTGCTTCTACTGTACGTTTGTTTTGTTGTTGTTTTTCTCGTGCGGCGTGAAGAGAGCCCAGCTTGTGTTTGGTTGCACCCTTTTGTTGTTTGAATGACAATAAATCAGCCGTGTGTAAAGTTGCTCAAAGCCTCAGTGGATGCACACAACCCAGAGAGAGCGTGTTTAAACATAGTAAACTTGTCCTTTCTCTTCCCTCCATTAACCACTCCTCAGTCAAGCCTCCATTTTTTTCTTCTTTCTCTTCCTCCAGACGTCCCATTAAGCTCTGGTAACTTGTACTTAAAATGGACTATTCATTTCACTAACAGTCCTCTTGAGTCCTCTGCCTCTGCTGGATTTTCTTGATAATACATATATGTATTTTTTTCTTTTAGCCCTGGTCGTTTTGTTAATTAGATTCAGCGCGGGGCTTCTATTGATCAAGCGATATCCCCGTGTAATGAAAAGCTTTTACAGGACGCACGGCAGCTATTTCTAGTGCGATCCATAATGCGTTGCCGTGCAGCGGGGTTAGGAGGAGAAGGAGGGAGGGAGGGAGGGGGGGAGGGGGGGAGGGTGTCTTAATGCACATCGACTGGGCTCCTGTGCATAAATCGCCAGCGGAGGTATGAAGTCAGAGCCCCAACATAAGTGGATCCATGATGAAGAGGACGGGGAGGTCGGGGAGACAGATAAGGACGGAGAAAAGAGAGTGATGGAGTGGAGGGAGAGATTAAAGAAGAGATAAGGGATCAGGTAAAAGAGGGAAGAAGAGGGGAGGGGGTGAAATATGAATAGAAAAAAACGTGGATGCAGGAGAGAGGAATCCAACCTGGAGAAAGTGAATTCTGAAAGGTGGGCGGGGCGGGGGATGGAGGAAGAGGCGGAGCAGACAAGAGAGACGAGGATACGAAGGAAACCACCTTGAGATATGAGTCCTTTATTTCCAGTTTCCTCATTCCTCATTCCTACGAGCACTGCGACGCAGGAGGAACAATGTAATGCGCCCTAGATCAACGATAGGCTTCCTTTTTATACTATAATAGATTCATATAAATATATAGTTCCTCTATAGGGCACAACGGGTAGGATAATTAATCAAAGGACAAAGAATGGAAAGCATGAGTCTGAAGGAAGTATGAGACCGAATATGGAAGGGGAGCAAAAATAAATATGTAAAATAACAGACCAGAGGACGGAAACTCCATTATTCTGGTATGTGTCTCTGTATGACACCCCGAGGACAGCAGGTGAATTAGGAGCAGGCAGATGGGACACCTCCGAGCCCCCGGCCCACTGAGTGGCTGCACGTTGGTTGGCAACGGGTGGAACACAGCCTGCCACTCCTGCTGTCTGAGGAGCCTCTCTCTCTCTCTCTCTCTCTCTTTCTCTATCTCTCTTTCTCTCTTTCTCTCTCTCTCTCTCACTCTTTCTCTTTCTCTTTCTTTAATGGGGCACTAGCCTGGGGCGCTGAACCAGCTCCCTTCGGAGCAACATACACACAGCATGCACACACACTGATTATACATTACAGACACTCCTGGACACACAGTGAGAGAGAGAGAAAAGGAAGGAGCAAGAGAAACCGCAGCCTTCCTAAATTATGCCCCCGTCTGTGCGATGATGAATCTGGTTGGTTATTAGTTAGAGGAGGAGGGAGGCGCACTGCTTAGGCCCTTTAATGGGCTATGATTTGGAAGATAACTGTATTGTCCTATCTCTCTTGACATTTAAATCTAATCAGACCCCGATGGTTAGCTCCGTGGTCCACGGCGAGGGAGGAATGGAGGGCCGGTGGCGGAGAAGGTGTTGGCCCTTGGCGGGGCGTCGCATCCCTACGGCTGAGGCCCGGGTACACACACACACGCACACACACACACACACACACACACACACATACACATACATATCATCTCTTTCCCATCTCTTATTTGTTTATTTTTTGTTTAACCGACAATTGGTTTACATAGCGTTAGCTTCCGTAACACAATAGCACAGAAACAAAGTCACTTTACCTTCCACACACACACACACACACACACACACACACACACACACACACACACACACACACACACACACACACACACACACACACACACACACACACACACACAGGAGCCCTCACACACGAGGGAATCACTCCAAGGCCTCGTCGTCTCTGCTCCTTATTACCACAGATGAGATGCTCAGTTTGATTACCACTTCTCTTTCATCCTCTTCATTAGCAGCGGAAAGCCACAGCAGCAGCAGCAGCAGCAGCAGCAGCAGCAGCAGCAGCCGCCGCGGTCCGTGAGGAAGGAAAAAAGGGGGGGGGGGGGGGGCATGAATTAGAGTCCACTTATTCCGTAGACTGCCACTAATTCCACAGAATGGTGGTTAATGGTGGGGAGTAATAGGAAAAAAGGGTGTTTCTAATTGTCTCTCTGGATGCGCGCTGCAGCAGCTGTTTCTGAGCCCCCCCGAAAAAAAGAAGGCCGGCGCCGGCCTCGGAGGGTCCGCGCAACTCACGAGCAATAAATGCTTGTAGAAGAGCCAATACCTCCCGGCGTAAAGCGTCGTACTGGAAGCCCGGTGAACGAGAACCACCTGGTGCTGAGGGAAGTGATTAGGGTTGGCACCGCGGCGAGCGGCGAGCGGCGGGCGGCGGGCGCCGGGTTCCTTGAAGGAAGGAGGTTTGCTGGAGAAATATTGACGTTGGGGTTTTAGTCAAAGTGGGATCCGAGGCGCGCTGTTGTTGTGTTGGCGCTCAATTAGAGGGAACTGTTTTGGTTACGCCGGCATGTGTTTTGGGGCTCGGGAGCGTGAGATGTGGCACGACGGTAGGGTTGTGGGCTCCCCCCCCCCCCCCCACACACACACACACACGCACGCACGCACCAGCTTGGAAGGCGGCTAAACCCTGGAGAAGAACAAACACGTCGCCGGGCGCTGATGGTGCAGAGATTTTATTGCCACCGCAAGAATTTGCATTGTGAGTGCAGAGAGAGGATGAGACTACACACACTACAACACACTACACGCACACACACGACACACACACCTTTAGATGAAAGTCCCATTAAATAGCATTCAATGAGCTTTGTTACACTTACAGGCATTACAAGGGAAAGTGCACTGCACATTTATTAAAACATTTCTTTCTTTCATTTCTGTCATTTTATTTTAAGTTTTTACAAGTTACACCAGACAAAAAATAAAATAAATAAATAACATAACAGCAAAACAAACAACTATATGAACAATCAGACAAGGACAAAATAAAAACATAAATCATCATCCTGCATACTGAACCTACTGTAACTATTCATTCAGAGGCAGTCGGGTCCCGAGATTGCAAAACCTCTTCTTATGGTTTCAGAGGTTTCATAATAAAATCCACACAAATATTTCTATACATATCCCAGAGTTATTAGCCAAGAGGCTATTTCTGATCTGTAGTCCCGAGAGGCAGATGTCATAGATGTCAAGGACCCTCAATCTGATAAAGAATCCTGAATCCCCCTCAATCCTGCAGAAAAGCTCAAAGTAAATTAAAGGAGTTTTAATTTATTATCTTCATAGGTTCTTTCAGATACACCAGCGATCAGAATAAAGAAGAGTTTGGGCTTTAATTGAACTATTTTGCCTTTATTTTGCCCCCCCCCCTCCCCCAGGGTCTTGGCAATTATCTCGGTGAGTACAATGTTATTATTAGCCCAAATCTATGAGAGTAAGACCCACGTTGTACTAAATCAAAATGATCCTTTTAAATTAAATAATACATGACTGTAGCGCTCCTCGTGTTCTTGGAGACGAGCCCCCGGAGCCGCGGCTCGTTCACTCTGATGTTTATTTAATTTATTTGACCTTTTTTAATTCAACCGGGCGTGTCCGATCATTCTCTGCTCCCTTTGATGATGATGGTGTGTGTGTGTGTGTGTGTGTGTGTGTGTGTGTGTGTGTGTGTGTGTGAGTGTGTGAGTGTGTGTGTGTGTGTTTACGTGTGTGTTGTGGTTGAAAAGCTTCAGTATTCAGGTGTGTGTGTAACACAAGGGTTATCACGGTTAAGTGAATGTTGGCTCGGGGACAATAGCACTGATCACATTTGATGATGGAAATACATAGTTTGTGTGTGTGTGTGTGTGTGTGTGTGTGTGTGTGCAAAGCACTGGCAGGCGGACCCAGGATGTCGTGATAGTCGTGGTTGTGTCTCTGAATGGCAATAGTATTGTTGGTATATCTTTTCATTTTCCGTATTCACCTATTCTTTCTCGTCTTTTCCCCCGTTTCCTTCAATCATCTGTCCATTATCTCCTATTTGTTTCCTGCTCTCCCCTCTGACTGTTTGGTGTCCTCGTTGTCCCCCTGCTCTCTGCTTCTCTTTTCATCTCTCTGGTCACTGCTCATCCCTTCATGTCTCGCCAGTCTGGATCTTGGCATTTAGGCCTCTAATTGAGCTGCATGGCGTCACTTATGAAGGCTTTATGAATACTTCATGAAGCAGGAAGAGTGGAGCATCCTGTCGCTGTGTTCTGAGAGAGAGAGAGCTAGAGAGAGAGAGAGAGCAAGAGAGAGAGAGAGAGAGAGAGTTTTTTGTCTGTATTTGTAGATGCTGAGGTGTGTGTGTTTACTAACTGCACACTGGCAGCTTTTAAGTGTGTCTTTCTCTCCTGTCGGTGTGTGTGTGCGCTGCGTCATCCCCACAGGAGCCTCCTGACTGCGCTGTGTGATCATGACCTCAGTGACTGAAACTCAGAGACGGTTGAGACTTGACCTTGAGCCTCGTGTTATGACGCGATCGTTGAGTGAGAGTGATTGTGTAATGAGTCATGACTCCGCTTACACCCAGTCGCTTTCGATTAAATATTTCAAGTAATGTGTTTACATTTAAATTTGAAACATTAAATTTGAGTTTGATTTGAGCCCCCCCCCCCCACCCCCCACCCACCCCCCCAACCCACCCCAACCCACACACAAGCACACAAAGGAAAATGAAGCAATAGCCTGCTCCTTTTGTAAAATGTGTTTGACAGCTACTCCGGTTTTCCACTAACAAATCCCAATGCACACACACACACACACACACACACACACACACACACACACACACACACACACACACACACACACACACACACACACACACACACACACACACACACACACAGAGGAACAAATCCCTGGAAAGCTCCAGTGCGCTGCAGAGGTACGGATCAATCAGGGTGAGACTGTGTGGTCATAGTTGTAATCTTCACCTTTACTTTCTGCCACATGTTTGTGTGTGTGTGTGTGTGTGTGTGTGTGTGTGTGTGTGTGAGGGTAGAGGGAAATATATGGGTAGAGAGGCAGAGGTGGAAAGGAAGAGTGTGTGTGAGTGGCAGAAGAAGAGGGAGAGGGAGAGAGAAATGTTCTTCCTCAAGTTGCAAACAGAAAGAGGACCCACTCCAGGGTGGCAGTAGCTCACACAGGCACACACAGACACACACAGACACACACAGACACACACACGCACACAAGCACACACACACTAAGAAACAAAAACCGATGGGGAAAAAACTGAAATATGAAGCGTTGGCAGCACACATCAGCATATAAACACAAGTACACACACACACACTGACATGTACACCGATCTGTGTGTGTGTGTGTGTGTGTGTGTGTGTGTGTGTGTGTGTGTGTGTGTGTGCGTGTGTGTGTGCGTGCCTGCCTGCCTGTGTGTGTGTGTGTCTTTGTTCTGTCGGGCTGTCCTCTTGGCAAGTAAATCATAATGGATCTCATTATCCAGCTGGGATGGCTTGGTGGGGCCTGTCTGGCGGGAGATGATAGCTGGATGGCTGAGGGGCTGCTAACACACACACACACACACACACACACACACACACACACACACGCACACGCACGCGCATACACACACACACAGACTCAACTGTATCCATGTTATTTAAATGGACCTCTACTTGTATTTAGCTAGCATAGCTACTGTAGGTTTCATTCTCACTCTTCATAAACAGAAGGCCGGAACACAAACATGCACACACATGCGCATACATGCACACACATGCACAAACATGCACACACGTGCACAAACATGCACACACATGCACAAACATGCACACACATGCGCATACATGCACACACATGCACATATAAGCACACACATGCACACACATGCACATATAAGAACACACATGCACATATAAGCACACACATGCACATACGTGCACATATAAGCACACACATGCGCATACATGCACATATAAGCACACATGCACATGCATGCACATACATGCACATACAAGCACACATGCACATACATGCACATATAAGCACACACATGTGCATACATGCACATATAAGCACACATGCACATGCATGCACATCTAAGCCCACACATGCGCATACATGCACACACATGCACATACATTTACACACATGTACATATAAGCACACACATGCACATACATGCACACACAAGCACATACATGCAGACGCATGCACTTACATGCACATACACACGCAGCCCATCCAGACCCAATGGACATTAGAGGCTCAGCTTGCTGTCAGACAGAAGGAGATGTGATGCAGATCAGAGGGAAGGACAGGTGACAAATGGAACTTATCCTCTCTCTCTCGCTCTCTCTTTCGCTCGTCATCTTCCCCCTTTCCTCCTCCCTTTCTCTTTCCGTGTCTGTCTTCCTCCCTCCTCCTCCTCCTCCTCCTCGTCTCCCATCCGTCACTTGTTTGGAGGACACCGGCAGATGTCTGCTCGTCCCTCGAGGTGAGCTTTTCTCGCCCCTTCCCCCCCCCCCCCCACCCCACACACACACACAGGACGCATCAAATCACGGCTCACGCTCACAGCCCACGCAGAAGACGTTGAGGTTTTGGGCGGGGGGGAATGAATACGTTGTGTTCCGGTAAATCACTTTGCTTTTGTGAGTCCCGTACGGCGGTCGTTGGGCGGTCGTTGGGCCTCCGAGGGGCGCGGTAAATATAGGCGGAGCAGTCGGTGGCTCGTAACGCGGTTAGGGCCCGCACCATTCGTCTGGACATGACCATTACCCCAGCCAGCCAATTATGGGCTGGCGTGCAGGCGGCTCGCCAACAACCTAATGTTTTCCCGTCATGCCTGCCATACGCAGGCAGATTGGGGGGGGTAGATAGAGAGAAAAGGATGGAGGGCCTGGGGCAAAGCCCCAACCCCACCCGGCTGACTGACTGATACAGCTAATAAACCTTCATTTAAGCTAATGTTGCCCCTTTTTTCTTCTTCTCTACCCTCCATTTCTCGCTCTACTTCCTTACATTTTCTCTCTCTCTCTCTATTTTTCTGTCTGCAGAAGAAGGGCTGGTCCCAGCGATCGATGCAGGCCGTCCACCAGCCGGAAGCCCAGTTGGCCGAGCAGCGCACCACTCCATCAGCCTGAGCGGCAACACAAAGGGGCCGCTGGCGAGCAGCCGAGGTAGACACACTCTGGGTATACAGCGGTAGATCCTGGGACTGGACTCGTTTCATAAATCAAACCCCCTCCTCCTCCTCCTCCTCCTCCTGCAACAGCAGCGAACGCGACTCGCTGAGTTCTATACGTATAAACAAAGCCGAGTGAATCAACAGCGACGCATCAAGCTCATCTTGAAAATAGCGGGCCGGAGCGGGGGTTTTCTTTTCGGCTCGCGTCTCCTCGCCACCGCCCGCCCTTCTATCTTTGAATACTCGAGGCGCTGTGCTAATTAAACTTCCAGACAAAGCGACTGCTATGTTTCGCTTATATTTATAGCCGCTCAACGGGCTTTTGTCTGAGACCACATTTGGCTCAGCGTGGTTTCCCCCCTGTGCCGCTCACGCTGTCCGACGTGCTCCGACCGCTCGCAGTAGTCGGGTTTTCTCCATCTCATTGATGTTGATGAACCGTTTTAACCTTCTTTAAATGTTGATAAGTATTATGAATGTTTAGTTTTATCGGTTGAAGGGTAAAAAAGAAATGTGAAAATGTCTAAATCGGAGCTTTGTCACTTAAAGGACAATTACTGCCTTAAAAGTCAGTCCACCTTAAGCTACATCGTTACTGTTTCATACTTACCGTCTTTTTATCAGCGCCCTTTCTCTCCCATTCAACACGTGCAGTACAAGTTCAAACGTCAGAAGATAGTTAAAGTGTCCTCTCTAATTAACATAATTTAGAGTAGAATCCTCACATCCTAACATTTAAATCTGACTAAAGTATTATCAAAAGTGTTATTCATTTGATTCACCCATAAGTTATTGGACCTTGTCGCTGTGCTTTTTGTAGTCTGATACATGCAGCAGTACTCAGAGTTGCCAAGCGCCCCGTGTGCCCATTTAAACCAACATCCCCTTAATCTGGCACCGCAGTATTTATAGACTGTAACACCGTAAAAACTAATCTTGGCCATTTTGAAGTTCAACATTTTTGTCAAAAGGGGAGTGTAAACACAATTAACATTGATTTTACCACCTTGATCTGATAATAATTGTTTCCTTGAGACCTGCATTCTTTTTTTCTTTTTTCTATCTTCTTCTTCTGTTTTTAAAATAGTGTCTAAACGACAACATCCTGAGCCTCGTTGATTGAAATCATGTCTTCATGTGCCACAAGTCAGGATCCATTAAGATAGACGAGCAGCGATCGGGGTCATAAGAGGGCACGGCAGTCTGAGGAGTGTGGTCTCACTCCCGTCAAGGGCCTTTTGGTGGCTTTCCATATGCGAAAGTGAGAGTCTTTGATCTGTTGAGTGCACAACAACCTGAAGTGGAATTGCCTCGTTTTACTCCTTCATTCACTGAACTCCCCACTCCGTGTACTCTCTGTCTCCAAAATTGCTTTTGATGCTCAAAGAGAGAAACGACAAGTGCCACCTGAAAGAGGGGGCAGGGGGGGAGGGGGGGGATTATGGAATTGAATTGAAGCTCGGGGTGGGGGGTGTTCTTCTGATATTCTTTTTTTCCCATCTCGATGGCAATCGATGAATCAAATGCTCTGACAAAAAAAGGTACAAATAATCTAGTCAGTGTCCGTCACATGGTTGTAATAACCCTTAATAAGCCTGTAGTAAGCCTGTAGTAGCCCTGTAGTAACCCTGTAGTGACCTGTAGTGACCCTGTAGTAACCTGTAATAACCCTGTAGTAAGCCTGTAGTAAGCCTGTAGTAAGCCTGTAGTAACCCTGTAGTAACTCTGTAGTAACCCTGTAGTGACCCTGTAATAACCTGTAGTAAGCCTGTAGTAACCCTGTAGTAACTCTGTAGTAACCCTGTAGTGACCTGTAGTGACCCTGTAGTAACCCTGTGATAACCCAGCCTGTCTTAAGGGAATAATACCCATGTTTGTATTTTATGTTAATTATGATGTGTTCACTTTCATAATGATCTTTTTGGGGGGAGTGTCTTTGAAGGGATGGGATGTCAGCGTTGCCGACTTTGCGTCTTTCTTGAAAGATTTGGCTAATTTTGACACTGGGGCTTTGTTTTCCAGTTGTTTTGTTTTTTTAAATCTTCCCTGCATCCTCCATGTTGTAGTTCAGCTGGACACCAGTGACATGAGCAGACTTCATCCTGAACCCATAAACCCCGCCGTGTGCTCTTCCTCCCCGAAGCTGAAGGCCCTGCAGTATACGCTCTATTGATGCAGGCGAGGCAGTCTTAGTATTTTTTAATAAGACGGGTGATGACAATAAATCCAAATTCACCCCATCAGCTACTTGCCACTCTTCATCTCCCCCAACCGAAACCCATAGCGATGCAGCATTACCACGCCGCCGCCGGCAATTACGCCATTCATCACGCGTCTTATCTGGCCGCCTCTTTGGTTGAGTATGCAATGGGAGGCGTCGCAGAAAACCCTGCATTCTCCACACCTGTGTGTGTGTGTGTGTGTGTGTGTGTGTCTGCAGATCTATAAAAGTATACAAATCAAACCAGCTGATTGTCCTCCACTCTGATTCGTCCTCCCAGCGAGCACATTTACATTATTTCCCCCTCCTACTGTCCCTGTACTTCCTTCCTCATACCCCCTCTTCCCCTGCTCCTCCTCTTCCTCTTCTGGGGGAACAGATTTGTCTGGGGGGCCCCTGTCTAATCTCCAGCGGTGCCGGGTGTTGGGAGACGGGCGACAAATTTTAATAAGCAGCCGTGCTCTGTAATGCAGCGGCCTGGGAGGGAGATTAGGCTGATTGATGCCGGCCCGTCTAATGGTCCGGCCTCCGGCTGCCGGTCCAAATTGGTGGTAATGAAAGTTTTGTGCAAATTGAGATGGAGGAAAAATAAGGCATCCTCGCATCCTCGCATCTTCCCTCTTCGCTCTCCCCATCTTCATTCAATCTCAGTACTTCTGTTCATTTTCCACCGCTCTTTCAATCTCTCCATCTCCGTCCGTCACTTTCTCTCTTGTTTTTCTGACCCTATTTCACTTTCTCTCTTTTCAGGCTTGTGTTCTTCATCTGCTGTCTCTCTCTCTCTCTCTCTCCTTTTTTCTCTGTCTCTTTCACTGTTTTTCTCTTGACACTCTTGAGTCTGTTTCCGTCACTGCTTCACTCCATCTAGTAGGTTATTAAATTTAACTCGCACACACTCATTTGCCCCGCCCTTCGTCTTCCTCCACGGCCGTATCAGTATTGGAGATTTATGTGTGTGTGTGTGTGTGGGTGTGTTTCTGTGTGTGTGTGTGCGTGTGTGTGGTGTGTGTGTGTGTTTTTCTGTGTGTGTGTGTGAGAGTCGCTTCTGTGTTGTCAGGGCAAATTCATCTCGATCTTCGGGGGAGATGGGACGACGACGCTGATGACTGCCTCCCTCCACCTCTCTTTCCTTGTTTTCCCTCTTCTCTTCTTCTTTCTCTTTCTCTCGCTCGCTGCTTTCTTTCTTCTTCATACCAACCAAATCCCTTTCAGCCGGCCCTGCCGTGCATTATTAAGCCGTGGAGGTTTCCCGTCCCACTGGCGGACTCTGCATCTTTCCATATATTCATCCGAAAGTTTTACAATATTACAAATTCCAGTAAGTTAGCTAACTTTCAATATCGTAAATGAGCATTGCTGCTCTCTCTCTCTCCGTTCCTGTGGCGGCAGTTTGCCCGGAATGCATGAATTCAATTAAATGCCACAGAACAAAAGCTACAGTAAAAAAGGCAACATTTAAGAATGAAGATGTTGCGTCACAAGCTTTACTCTGTAATGAGGCCAGCGGTAATCCCGCGGTGATGGAGGACGACAGCACGTTTGAAATCCCCTGACAATGGGTTGCAATGGCGTAAAAATCCACTTGGGATTCCTGGCCCGCTAGGAATTCATCTTTAATGTGCGTCTGTGTGTACATGCACGTGTGCATTTTTGGCACATCCATACAGGGCCACATTTCCCGCATGCGAGTGGGTGTTCCCGCGTGTAAGCCAGCGACTCGGCTCCGATTCCACAACAACAGAGCAACTGTCTTCTGGCACTTTTTCAATCTCAACTCCCACACAGCTCCTCTACTCAAAAACACAAAAATATAAAAGGTGATGATGCCGAACTTGTCGTCGGCGTCCTCCTCTCTTGCTGTCACCTTGAGTTGTGTACTGATCCATCATTAATAGTGTCATTAGCATTTCATTTCTCCTTCCTCTGAGGAGCTTGTGTATATAGTTCAGAGGCTCGCATTCCTAAATTCAATATATGACACAAGCAGAGGAGGAGGAGGAGGAGGAGGAGGAGGAAGAGGAGGAGATAACACACTAACACTTTGATAGTTCCAACATGAAGTGTAGTACCCCTACCCCCCCCCCCCCCATTCCCCCACACCCAAGGCCTCCTGTGAAGTGTGTTTCCTAACTCGCCTTGCACAACCATTCTTCTTTGAGACTGTCCTCGAACAAGAAGAAACATTTAGTCCAAACCGGATCTGCACTTCAACCGAGGCGAGGGAGCGGGAGGGAGAGAAGGGGAGAAGGAGAGGGAGGGAGAGAGGAGAGAGAGAGAGGGAGAGAGAGGGAGAGGGAGAGAGAGAGAGGGGGACCGCAGCTCGGCCCCCGTAAAGTAAACGAGTGGCAACCACCCGTGAAGTTTATCTTGGCGAGAAGCCCCCCCCCCCCTTTTGTTGATATGCTCACCAAAAGTCTGCGGTCGGGCTCCCAGACATCACAATATATTCTCTGAGCCCGGCGGTGTGGCTGCAGAGCCGCTGTGTGGGTAACTTCAGATCGGATGTGACCCCTCTCTTTCTCTCTCTCTCTCTCTCTCTCCACAGGAGCCGTGTGTAACGTTCACACTCGGCTTGCCAAAGCGGTTTGTCAGAGTTGATTGTTTATTTTTTTCCTAGAGGAAAGGGGGGGGGGGGTTGTATGTATGAGGTGGATGACGGAAACACGCACTGTGGATTAGACCGTACACTCCTGGGAACGCTTACTTCCTGGTTCCCTTTCTTTTTTTCATCTTCATTTGCAGCTTGTTTAAAGTGTTGGCGGTCGGGCGTGCCGTCATCTGGCAGCGCTCTGCACGTTGCACAAGTTTCATACGCCGGCCAACGCGCCTCCAGTTCTTTCTTGGAGAGGCCATTTTAATAAATGAACCCTCGGGACACCCAGAACAATGGAGAGTGCTCGGCTGCTCCCTCCACGCCGTGTCGCTCTCTGTTGCCTCGCTGGATTTGATCGCAGCACGGCGTTTTTGAAGTTTTTAAAATATTTTTTTATTTTAAAAGATATGCAGCAATATGCATGCTTTGATTGTCTACCTCCCCAGTGATTATCTCCCTCCTATGATGCAGGAGGCTAGTGTGTGTGTGGGGGGGAGGCGACTCTCTCGCGAGAAACCCGAGAGCACATGAATAGTAGCTTCGCCGAGATGCTCTCCTCCCACCTCCCACAGTTTTATGGTGGATGATGCTGCGAGGTATTAAATGGGCTGACGGAGCGCTTTGATCTTCAAGCTCCCCTTCATATGATAGGGGGATATGTCTGATAGTATGAGGAGGAGGAGGAGGAAGGGGGGGGGGGGGGGTTGAACGTTTCCTCCGGCTGGTTGCAGAGATGTGGAGGATGGGGAGGGATGGGGCTGGACGAGGTGCTGATGGGAAAGAGACGAATGGCGTGCCAGTGTCAGAAGTGGTCATGTAGGAACGAAAGGGAGGATGGAGGATGGAGGATGGAGGGCTTGACTGATTAACCTGTTTACCTCCCTGAAAATGCTCCGGGCCGCCGTTCTGATTAAAGTTCAGTCTTTCATCTATCATCGCCTTGAACCTTCAGATACCAAAACACTGTCAAAACGATGGCGCCGCCGAGCCGAGCCAACGCCGAGCCGAGCCCCCACCACACCCTCCGCCAGCTCTTGAACCCTCCTCGTGGTTCTCTTCCTCTTCTTTCTCTGACTTGTCCTATCGCACAAGTTTGTGTACATGGATTTTTCTTTATCTTCTCCTCCCACTCATCTCCTAAGCGTCTCAGGACTCGGGGGTGGGGTGGTGGTGGGGGGGCGTCCTCCGGCGATGTGTTTTCCCATCGGAAAGCTTTTAGCACCTTTCGGCATAATACGATTACACACCCGTTTGGGGACGAGATATTGTCAACGGCTTTCTAAAAATAGCCCTCCGGTCCAGTGGACTTTGTGCGGGGGGACTGGCACACAATGTTCTGACTACTCAAGCACAAATG